>JAKGSA010000888.1:0-186006 GCA_033558755.1 Philaethria dido
AAGTCAAATTTCACGTTTTTCCGACCGCGTAATTTTCGTAAAAAGGAGTCCAAAGTTTTTGCTTCACGCATTAATATATAGGTTATTATTTTAGTTTATGTTGAATTTAGTAAAGTTATAAAAAGCAGGAAATACCTGCTAATACAAAATATGATTATTTATTTATGTTATATTTATATTATATATACATATATATCATTTTAAATTTGCTTTTTCGCAACTATATACTCGTATGTATTTCTTATATAAAGAAGGTTAGTTGGAAGAGAATGCTAATTAGCGTTAAGCCCGCCTTTTGTACATTTTTTTTATTTTGTGTGCAATAAAGAATTTATAAATAAAATAAATACCAAAAACGCAACTACATATACTCCTCGCTTTTTCCTCATTGGGTAGAGAAAGAGAACCTAGTGACAAAACACAGTTCATCACTTTCCACCCTGATTCAAGATATTACGTCTTAAGCGGCGAAACTCAACGCTGCACTTTATTACAACAACAAAAAAATAGGTTAATACTGCATTATAAAATAGCTTGCTTTTAAGAGATATGCTCAAATTAACCGCAGAACCATTAGCATACAAACAGCAAAACAGATACGATAAATTGTAGCGATAAGGCACCGTTGAAAGAAATAAGGGTAACTCTAATTACAGGCTGGCGATAGTCGACAATGTAAATTTTTATTTAAAATGCAACCTCATTTAGGTACTAAAATGACTTGTTTAATTACTATATTTAGTATATGTCTTGTTATTTTGTTTCTAATACATTTTATAGTTATATATTTTATTTTTATTGTTTTTTTTTGAGTATTATTTAAATAATAAAAACAGAAAAATATTTCGAAAAGCATAAAAAGTTGTACGTACGCGAGATTCGAACCTACGCCTCTTCGAAACCATTCAAAAAATTTGTCGGTTCCAAATTTTTGTCTCTCTAAACATTTTTATAGATTCTAATGAAAATTTAATCCTAGATCTAAAGAAGTCTACACCAGGTATAAATTAGAAAACATTAGCGCCAAGCTGAAAAAACATTCAGCTTCACGCTTTATACTACATAGTTGGATAGATAGAGATATTCTAAAGTCAAGACACTCCGTTCTCCGCTAATACAACTACAATATGATTTCTAATATAAGCATTCTCCCAGTGGAACCTATGAACTATTCATATCCAATCAAAAACCATCCATTGTGGAATAAAATGAAAAAAAAAAGTTGACGACAATAAAGATAAACAAAAAAATACATGTATTTTAAATAAATACTTAAATCAAAGTTTTCTGCTAAGTATATGTTTTGGAAGTACTTTTCTTACATACATACATACATAGGTTCACGCTGTATCCCGCGTATAGCAGGGTAGGTAGAGGGAATCTAGTGTTAAGACACTGCGTTCCCCACTTTCCGCCGAAATGAGACATTGCGTGTTAAGTGGCGGAATACAACGCCGCGCTTTGCCTTGTTACCAAACCCAGGAAATGAAAAATTCCATTTCCTAGAGTTAGAATCAAACGAAACTAAAGTACTTTTTAAGAAAAGTACTTTAGTTTCGTTTATACTAATAAATCACGAATTTGATAAAAAACACTCAGTTTCTAAATTACAAAACCGCCAAAATACCATATTATTAATTGAATTCACTTAAAATAATTATCTATAATCAATTACAGGATATACTTACTGTTTATGCATATGTATATATTTAAAAAATCTTATTTTTTTTTAAACGGTTTCCGGCATTAATTAAGACCTTCATTGAGTTAAATTAAGCACCTTTTTTAATGTTTTTATAAGTAGCACTTTATTTTTACATTACATATAAAACAAGTTAAATGTTTGTCATTTGACACCAAATTGTATCCAAAAACATTTAAGACAGTGTAAAATACATTTTACTTGTATAGTTTGTGACAATTATGGTTATTTTATTATAGTGATTCATTTGATTATCTTTTAATTTCCCTTATTGCAGAATTGGAAAGAATTTTTGCATCGAGTGTGTGCAGGCATTTTTAATTTTAAGTTTTATCTGTAAATTTTTGTTTTTTATGTTATTTGAATACTTTTTTCACCTGGATGTGTTTGATTTGTTTGAAGATTTAGTGTTTAGGCATTTAATTATACCATAAATACCGTAAACGCCTGTCGCGGCGCAGAGGCACAAGCGTGCCACTGTAAACACGACAGGTTGTGGGTTCGATTCCCACTCCAGGAAATGGAACTTTTCATTTTCTGGGCTTGGTAACAAGGCAAACCGCGGCGTTGAGTTCCGCCACTCAGCACGCAATGCCTCAATTCGGCGGAATGAGGGGAATGGAGTGTCTTAACACTAGGTTCCCGTGCTATGCTTGCTATGTATGTGTAAATACAGTATCCCTAACGCCAATAAAAACGTAATATAAGTCGACTTGTGTCAATGTGTGAGATTATGTTTTAATTTCTAACAAAAACGGTGATTATGGACAACATAAATTGTTCAACCTTTTAACCGACTTCAAAAAAGGAAAATGTTCTAAATTTTCCTCTTTACATATTAAATAAAATTAAAATTATATTAAAATTTAAAAAAAAATAATGAGTAGTTTTGAGTTATTCGTAATAATTTTATTCTTTTAATGAATTTAATTTTTGAAGTCTGTTTAAAAAATGTAAGGACTGGCTTTAGGAAGTGACTTTACACTCTATAAATTAAAATACCATACCGTAAATTAAAATAAATTATATATACTTATATTAAAAGTACAGCTACGTCTTACAAGTAGCAAAGCTAACCAAGATGCAGATTTCGATAACTGGACACCGTTAAAGGATTATCGAGCGACACTGAAATCAATTAAGTGGTGATACGCTTCACGTATCGAAGGACCAATCACGATCACGGTGCAACTACAAGAATATATATGTATGTATGTATGTCAGTATGTTCTATATAAATTGTATAGTATTAAATTTAAATACAATTATTTTATAAGGTATTTCTAAGAAATAAATACGAGGTGTGTTCAAAAAGTAAGGTGACTTTTCAAATTTGGCGGGCAACGTACTTTCGATTATCGATTTTTTTATTTTGTTATGTTGGTACACTCTTCCCGAACATCTGTACCAAGTTTCAAGTGTATAGCATTTTTTGTTTGGTTGGGAGAGGCGTAAAGGTTATAAGTGTTTTGCGTGCTCGGCGATTTCTTGCTATCGAAAAATATGGATTTGCATCAAATTTTGTGTAAAAAATAAAATAAAGTGCTCCGAAACACTTAAAATGTTGACAGTGGCATACGGTGAAACTGTTCTGAGTAAAAAAAATGTTTACAAGTGGTACAAACTCTTCCAAGATGGCCGGGAAGATGCCAATGACGAGCCTCGCTCTGGACGCCCAAGCACGTCAACAACTGATGAAAACGTTCAAGCAGTGAAGAAAATTGTTCTGGAAAATCGTCGAATCACTATCAGAGAAGTTGCTGAGGATGTTGGTATATCGCTTGGCTCGTGCCATGAAATTTTTTCTAACGTTTTGGGCATGAGACGTGTGTCAGCGAAGTTTGTTCCGAAATTGCTCATCATTCATCTTTGCTGGTGAGAGATTTTTTGGCCAAAAACAACACCACGATCATGCCTCAGCCACCATATTCACCGGATTTGGCCCCATGTGACTTTTTCTTGTTCCCAAAACTAAAGAGACCTATGAAAGGACGGAGATTTGCAACGATTGAAGAGATAAAGACTGCATCGCTGGAAGAGCTCAAGGCTATACCGAAAAGTGCTTATGAGAAGTGCTTTGACGATTGGAAAAACCGTTGGCATAAGTGTATTGTATCTGAGGGGGATTACTTTGAAGGGGACAACATAAATATTGATAAATAAATAAATATTTTTTCTTAAAAATACAAAGTCACCTTACTTTTTGAACACACCTCGTACATACATAGCTTCACGCTGTATCCCGCATATAGCAGGGTAGGCAGAGGGAACGTTAAGACTAGTGTAGTAGGCTAGTGTTAAGACACTCCGTTCCCCGAGTGGCGTAACTCAACGCCGCAGCAATTTTAGCAAGCAATAATTATTTTATATTTTCTATGGTATTCAAAATAAATTGCATTATAAATTAACATTTAACTGTACAGCTAGTTATAAAATATAATATATTTATATCAATAATTATGTTATTTTTATATAAAAAAAATTACGTATTGTAGTTAATCTAAAAAAATCAATATTATGTACTACGACTAAATAATTATCATGTTTATGAAATAAATTCCCGCTGTAATAAAAACGTACCTACATTTGTTTATAGTTATAGTAAGACAAAACGGGGCGTTAAGTTCCGCTAATACGCATGGAACACAAGTTTCTATCTACTTCACTATGTGGGAAAAAGCGTAAAATTATTAAAAAAATAATAAATACAATACGCCAGTCGTGGCGCAGAGGCACAAGCGTCCGACTGTAGACGCGACGGGTCGTGGGTTCGATTCCCACTCCAGGAAATGGAATTTTTCATTTCCTGGGTTTGGTAGCAAGGCAAAGCGCGGCGTTGAGTTCCGCCACTCAGCACGCAATGCCTCAATTCGGTGGAAAGTGGGGAACGGAGTGTTTTATTACTGGGTTCCCTTTGCCTACCCTGCTGTATCCCGCATATAGATGCGGGATACAGCGTGAAGGTATGTATGTTTATGTATGTAATTAATAGAATTTTCATATATTTTTCTATTAAAGATTTGATTTAAACAGTATAAAGCAGCAGCGACTTTTATACATAAATCCTAAGCTTTGTTAAGTATTAGCGGTGACGAAGTACTGTTGGGTAACTTTACACACATGATGGGGAAATGAAGATATCTATGAAGTTTCAAATTATATCAAAAGTTAAAACCTCCTCCCTTATCAAAGTAAACCGTTCCTAAATCAATAAGGAAATTTGGGATAAGTGCTTTAAATTTATTATTTAATATATTCTGGTCGTTAGTTGAAATTAGTTACTTATTTTAAACGTTATTTCTTATTTTACACGCTTTTTTCTGTTTTTTTTTTTAATGGATAACGGATGGCAAACGAGCAGATATAACCTAAAGGATACAGAATACACAGAAGGAGGGGACAATGTAGTAGTCCGCTATCGGAACCACCACATTTTGGGGAAAGGATGATGGGTGGGAAAAGGAAAAACTGGCACTTACTATCGAACCAGAGCATCATATTTTATTTGGCGGTTCATCTTTGACATGATAGTGGTGGCAGAGCCAGACGGAGGGGACGAACCTCCCTACCACCAATCTACTGGGACACCCGCCTCTTACGGGACGCTACCAAGCGCGGCGGGGAATTGTATTCTAACCTCGTCCCTCACAGGGACAACACAATAGTCAAGAGATTTTAGTGTTAAGACACTTCGTTTTTCGCTTTCCGCTGAGTTCTAGTAGCAAATTCACCGTCACATTTTGTCTTAACATAGCTTTTTTACAATCTATTTATTTGGGGCTTTTAGCATGTAATATTAATGCAAAATGTCAGCTCCATCGCTAAGAAAAAACTTACAGCACATAAGAAAATTGAACATAATAATAACAAATATTTCCTTAAATCTAAAGACATTATTATACTTAAATTTATAAAAACATTTTAGCCTTCATAGGTGAGATTCAGGTAAATATTGAGGATTATACCGACTTCCATTGCGTTGCTTAAAAAATAAAACTTATAGTTCGATTTAACTTACTGGGCTATAATATGCCGGTCCTTCTTCATTCAATGCTTTATGTGTAGTAATATCTTATGATCTTATTGCACATTAAAAACATATATTTTTACACTATCAAACGTATTAAACACGAAAGACACAGCTTTCCTGGATTATATAAAGCATAGGGGCAAAAGTTCACATTTCTCACTTTCATTGTAGCAAGGTCGTCGTGTGTCTGTCTGTGCAGATAGGATTAACCTAAGCCCATAAATATTGTAGAAACCGCTTTACGAGCTTAGTCACGAGGTTTCTTATGTAATTTTCTACGTCAGCGCAAAGCATGGGTTAGTTTTGGATTTGGGGTCGACTGAATTAGATTTAGACCATATTAGTTGAAGGTAGAGAATATTATTTCAATGATTTTAATCTTGTATATTTATTGTATTTACCTTACTCCCTTTTTTTTTTTATTTCCTGGCAATGTGTAATGGTAAAGGCATACTGAAGAAATACTTTATGTAATAGAAATACTTAAATAATAAATGCTTAATGAGTAATTAATATTTCAAAATATATAACGCCTGTCGTAGCGCACGCAGGGTACAAGCGACTGTAAGCGCGACAGGTTGTGGGTTCAATTCCCTCCAGGAAATAGAATTTTTCATTTCCTGGGTTTGATAAGGCAAAGCGTGGCATTAAGTTCACACGCCATAGCGCATTCTCAACAGGCGGAGGAGTGGGGGCAGGTGTCTTAACTAGGTTCCCTCTGCCTTCCTGCTATATGCGGGATACAGCGTGAAGTATGTATGTATGTATGTAAAATATATTTATAAAAAATATATTACTAATATTATAAATGCGAGGGTTTGTGAGGAAGGATTTTAGTTACTCTCTCACTTAAAAACGATTAAACTAATCTAGATGAAGCTCTACAATGTAATATAACATACAATGGCAGCCAACACACGACTACATATAATTTATATATTTCTTTTGTAGTTAAGTCATAATATTATTAATATCTAATTATTGTTAAACATATTCTCCAATTTTCAAAGTAAATTCAAACATCTCATTTCCATACTTCAATAGTGTAAATTACAAAATTAGTAAATGAATTAGTAGGAGCTGCGCTGCAATTTGACAGTTCGAAAAGCTGAGCATTTTAGTTCCGTTACATATCCCTATTTAGCTCTAATCGGACCAAACGGGTTCGTCTTAGAACAGAATAATTAGTAGGCGGCATGGTACAAGTTTTTTTTAACTCACGCTGTATCCCGCATATAGCGGGAGTAGAGGGACCAGAAAGAGCTTAGTGTTAAGACACTCCATTCCTCTTTCAACTTCCCGTTCCCCATGCCGCCAGTGAGGCCATTTGAAATTTAATAATATATATAAATTTACGGAAATTTGCAACCCAATATGTTTTATAAAAGCTATAATTTTTTGCAGATTCATCTTTTATCCCACTGATGATTGGAATTCGAGGCATTGCGTACTAAGTGTTGACCACTCAACGCCGCGTTTTGTCTCATAGAAGTGAAAGAGAATTATAACAACATAAATATGATAATTTCCCTGAATGAGAATCCCTAACCTACAACTAATCGCGATTAGCAAGTTAAGCCCTATATTTACAACCAGATCGTAGTATTAATGAAAATATATAAAGGAAGGAAGAAAAATGTATTTATATTACCAGCTTTTGAGAATACAGTTAAAATATACATTGGCACAGCGTCTGAATATAAAAAAAATGATGTGGGTTGTGGTTCCATATGGGGAATAATCATGTTTATATAATTTACACATTTGCTGTAGTGGTGTAACAAATCGCGGCGTTGAGTTCCGCTACTTAACACACCCAATATCTGGATTTCGTATCAAAGAAGCAGTAAATGGATTATATTGACACTACGGTGTCTCTCTAACTTGGGTAGTTTTACTACCTTTGTGAAAAAGCATAAATCTTAAATAAAATTACATAAATACAATAAATATGTTATCTCAAGCTTTATCATCTAACAAAGTTTGTTGCAGAGCTCATGGATTTATTGATTCAGTTTATTGTAGCAAGTGTCGCCTGTCAGACTACGTCAATGATTCATTGTAAAAATGTATAAATTTAATAACATTAATCCGATTAACAAAGTTAATTTTAAATATGGAATTTCTTAACGGCTTATTGCCATGATCATTTCGAAGACATTGGCGTTACACGCGTTATCAGTATGCCTATTTAAAAGTACTGATTACTTACTCGGTATTGACCAACGGAGAACGCACAGTTGAAACTACTGGGCAAAAAATACAATTTGTCATGAAATCCTTAAGTGACTTAGGGGCAGTACTAAAAGTAGATTTTAAGATTTTTTTACCTGCCGAAACGGAAGGCAGTGTTTTGTGTCGATTTCTATGACACATAGTTCACCAAAACGAATATACCAGCTGCCAGTGCCGTCCTCGCCGCCACCAACAGCATAACACGCACACAAATATAATGTTTTTTTTATTCATATATGGTTTATGATCACCTGTAAGCTGTTTCAGTTATATGTTTTCAGCCAAAAATTATATAATTAAGATATTGGCAAAGAAAAAGAATTGACTTCAGATAAAAATGCACTAAAAAAATGTACAAATAACTCAAAAACTTAACTTCTTCTTCTTAACAAAATTTAAACAAGACCACATCAGAAACTCTAGCTATCTTATACAACATCATCAAAATTGGTTCTTCCCTTTAAAAAATTATGCGGTAACTCACATAAAAATACAGTCGAATTAATAACCTCCTCTTTTTGTAAGTCGGTTAAGAAATCTTGACTATGCCATTATAACCTAGACTAATGCTTATCACAGTCTGTAAGACAAAGCGTGGAGTCAGATTTGCTTCTAAGCACGCATTGTTTGCTAAATTACCGGAAAACTAAGAAAGAATTGCGTTGTAATGTTTGTGTCTGTATTGGAGAGTTAAAGTTACATTTATATGAATGCTTTTCCCGTATAGCAGGGTAGTCAAGAGTGAACCTAGTGTTAAGACACTCCATTTAATTACAACAGAAAATCCATACTATTTAAAATATAAACAATGCCTCAAGTAGAAGTTGAATCCATCACCAAAACTTAAAAGTACCATTAAAATATTATTACCTGTAAATAAAATAATAGTACAAAATAGGATTATTAATATCACTAACAATATATTGTGTGTATGATTTTCATAAATACCATAAAATTATTTAATAATTATTTTTATTTTCAATTAAACTATGTCTATATTATTACTTTATGTATATGTAAAAGGTGAATCCAGTACTAAATTACACATCCAACACAAAACAGCCACTAATTTTACTCTAAAAAGATCCAAATTTATTACCCCCAAAAATATATTATATAATAATCTAAAACAACAACCATATTTCACGCCAGCACCTTCCTTTCCTTCACAAATACGGGGTTAAGTAAACAGAACCTAAAATAAACTTGACGTGATGATAAATTAAAACTTTTATTATCAAGGCAAGACGTCTTGACGTCGCCCGTTCATTAAACGTGGCCTATAAACGTATTTCCAAAAATAAAGAAATATTGGGAGTTGAAATAGCAAAAACAGAAGCTTTGCTTCTTTATAGTTGTAAAATATTCAATGTTATTGGAAATATTTTACATATTTTTTTTAAAACTTCTGCATGTATAGCGGCTGTAGGCAGAGGGAACCAGAGGAACCTAGTGTTAAGACACTCGTTCTCTTTCAACAGACCGTTCCTCACTTTCCACCGAAATGAGGCATTGCGTGTTAATTGGCGGAATTCAATGCCGCGCTTTTGCCTTGTTTACCAAACCCAGAAATGAAAATACTATTTTACATTTCCTGGGTGCGAATCGAACCCACAACCTACCGCGTTTACAGTCCTTTTTTGCTTGTGCCTCTGCGCCACGACGGGCGTATTTTACACATATATACCTAATTTTGTATATGACATATGTATTTGACGAAGAACGCGGCGGGTTCTGCACTTAACACGCAATATCTTGGATTCGGGCGTAAAACGCCGGATGGAGTATTGACACCAGGTTCGTTAGATACATAACTACATTTATAATTTTAAAATTATTTTAAAACCCGGTATATTATTTATGAATTTAGTGAAGCGTTTATTAAAATTATTACATTAATTAATGACAACCAACCAATATAAGAATTTAAAAAAAGTGATCATTAGTGAAGCAATGGTGGCAACAAATTACTTAAGTGTTAAAAATTTTCCACCTTCCGCTTAATTTTCCTAAGGAGAATCTAGGAATCCTCGTTATGTCTTATTAAGCTAGAGCATGGAGAAGATTTTCAAAAATCTAAACATTTTTTCAAATAAAAACAATTAAAATATACCCGCGAGGCTCTATGTAACAACGCCATGAAATGATTTTAATGATAATCTAAATTTCACATGATATAAACTAAACTATACACTATAATAATAAATTAGTAAATATCCATGAATTATTAACTATATTATTATATATACATATTATACCTGGCATGTTTAATAAGCCCGGGCTAAAATCCACCTTGTCTTACTAATATATAAACTTGAGCAATATTTCATACGATATTGATTACTCTGTTATTATTAATTTTAATTAAAATTTCAAATAATCTAATGATAATATTATGTTTTATATTTCCATCCTTTTCCCAGAATGTGGTGGTTCCGATAGCGAGCTTCTGTCCTCCTTCCATCTGTATCGTCTTGGTAGGCAACGCATTTACAGCACCTCTGGTGTTGTATGTGGAGTATCTGGGCGAAGAGTAGCCACTTCCATCAGGTGGTCCTTCTGTTTGTTTGCCATCCGTTATCCATAAAAAAAGAAATATTATATTATAGAATAGATTTTATACTTCAATCTTCTCAAGTGACTTCACTTGCCAATTAAATTTAATTAAACACTCCCTTTGCGACCTCGATAATGCCTAATTAGGACTTTAGATAAGCTTACAAATTCTTTGATGTCAGGGCTAGTAATTTACAATTAAAAGATCGTATAAAAAGCAGTTAATAAAATAACGTGACATAGGACGCCGTAAAGACTTTACGGGTTTAAACAGTAATAAAGCTCCGATCGAATGTACTACAGCGGTCCGAAAGTATAAATATGTTGATGAGAGGTACATTTTATTATTTTGGCGCAGAGGCACAAGCGTGCGTAAACGCGACAGGTTGTGGGTTCGATTCCCACTCCAGGAAATGGAATTTATCATTTCCTGGGATTGGTAACATGACAAAGCGCGGCGTTAAGTTCCGCCACTCAATACGCAATGCCTCAATTCGGCGAAAAGTGGAGAACGGAGTGTCTTAACACTAGGTTCCCTCTGCCTACCCTGCTATATGCGGGATACAGCGTGAAGCTATGTATGTATGTATGTATGTAACCCCTACGAGTGGAAATCGCACCCACAACCAATTACAGTCAAACGTTGTAATGAAGGTAGTTAAGTAATATATTTATATATCTTTTTTATTTGTATTTTTTCTAACTGGTTAGATAAAGTGCGATCAACGCGCTCAACGCGCAATATTTCGATTTCGAAGAACGGGGTGTCTTCACTTATTTTCTAGCATCATAGTGACTTAGTTATACATAATACAGTTAATATCAATAGTTTTGAGGTTGAAGCTCACTGTGTATAAAAAAATTGAAATATGCGTGATTTATAATGATTATCTTAATCCAAATAATGTGTTTTCCTATGTACGTCTATATAACTTAAAATTTAAATATATATACTTTTATTTTATTTACATTTATACTGTTTGCCGCACATAACAGGCTAGGCAGAGGAAACCAGAAAACGTTCTATTAAGATATCCCTTCCCCACTTTTAAATATAAATAGATACATATAACTTTGAAATACACTAATGAAAGTTTGAAAACACCTTTAGAGATTACAAATAGGACACTAGTATTAAGGGCAAGATAAACTCCTGCCCCCTAAAGGCTCTAAGAGCGTCCCATTAATTACTAGGGAACGCAATATATTTAACTAAAGAACCTAATATCGAATAAAGGCTCAAGAAACGGCTTAATTGCCTTACGTGACTATAAGACTTTGGATGTAGTTGTGGTAATGTAAATGATTTGTTATTACAAGTGCTTGTTTATATCCATTATATTATCTATTTGTAAATATTGATCCATCCGTCCGTTCTATGTATCCATCCGTTGTAAAAGGCCATCAAGGCAGTGGAACAACGTCTTACTGTAAGCCTGATTAGTAGTGGGTTCGATTCCCACTTGCGGAAATGATTGTATTTAAATTATTTTTTGTTAATGTAAAATTATTTATTTTGTATGGCAAAGCGTGGCGTTGATTTCCGTTGATTACCCAAATTCGGAGCCCAACTCGACACCGCATTCTCTCTTACCAGAACTGGAAAATGAGAATAATTTAAGCTTAATCATTTCCCCGAGTGGACCTCGAACCTATAACCACCGACTTTGTAATCTGACCCACAGACAAAAATCTTTTAAAATGTATTTAAATTATTAAGAATACAAATGTATAAATATTTAAAAATATTTACTTTACTTCCTATCAAAAATATATATATATATAAAATTTCAATTGTAAGAACAAAACAAAAACCTTTTTGATATCAAATCAATTATATAATTCCAATTACGAGCCGATAAAGTTTTAATTAAGATCGAATCTTGTTTGCACGACGATTTGTGACAGAGATCCGAACCTCACGATTTGTTTTATCGGTGAATGTATCGAAGTACTAACTCATTCACTTTTAGTGTTTATACGAGCACAGTAGTCCCACTTTTAGTGCTACCAGGAATTATATATACATATATTTTTTATATATAATGTATGAGGCCATCGAAGTTCAGTGGATTGGTGACTGTATCGCGATTGATCTTGGGTTCGATTCCCACTTGGTGATAATATTAAGCTAATTATTTTAGAGTGAAGAATCTCATATATGTCTAATGTAATAATGAATATATTGCTTTATGATTATATGTTCTTTTGTAATCCATTGTTGACTATTCAAGTGTAGTTTCATTTCCCTGCAAGAGAAAGCGCGGCGTTGAGTTCCGCAACTTAACACACAATTTCGACCATCCGGACGGAGAGAGTAGAGCTCGATGTCCTTAAATAACCAATTCATTATAATTGCTATATTTGTCATATTAATATAACATATAAAATAGATTTAAATTTTGATTCAAGGTCATTCAATCTTTGACATGAAAAACGATAACACAAAAACGAAAATCATTATATAAAAGTTACAGTTGGAAGTGTAATTTAATTCAATTCTGCTAGTTTTAGAATTAAAAGGATTACTAGAGTAAAGTTCCTACTTCGAAACTTTTAGGAAGCGCGATGCACATAGCAGAGTAGTAGTATATCTACTGTGCACCGAAGGATATTGTTAATATTATAATTCTATTAAAATTTTACATAAAATATATATTTACATATTTACAGATATATGTAAAAAATATCGTTTTATGCTTTTCATGCTGTAGTTTGACTAAGTAGATCAATATTCATATTAATTCTTCTAAGTGATGTAACTGCTTCATATATCTATATAAGCTAATATATGTAATATTTGTAGTGTTCTACACTATTGTTATGTTTATTTTTCACTATTTTCGCTTTAATTTTTTTATCCGCATAGCAGGGTAAACAGAGAGAACGTAGTGTTCTTTTTCATTCTTCACTTTTTAACCGAAATTGAGTCATTGCTCGTTAAAAGGCGGAACGCGCTTTGACTTATCAACGGAGGAATGAAAATAATAGAAATATAATTATTACCCCGACTGAGGATCGAATTCACAACCAATCGTGTTAATAGAGCTCCTCTGGTGTTAAACGGGGTCGTGAATGACGATATTCACTTAACCAAGTACACCAAGCGCTCGTTTGCCTTGTTTTTTCTATAAAAAAAAATCAAAAGACAGATGATGTCCCAATAATAGCCTTCCAAATATACATATGTATTTGTGGTAAAATGATGATAAAAATATAACTTAACAAAAGCTAGTACTTACTTAATAAAACATTTTACATCTTACAATCTGTTTGAAGATGTTTAATATAACTGTTTACTCGTATAGGTATACAAAAACATCTCAAGACAAAATAAAGTACAGTAAAAATGAAGTGAAAATACAAAATTTTCTTCGTAATTCTTTAAAAATAAGAGCGTAGAAGCTATGAACTAAACGAGTTTTTGTCGCAAAAAGTTAAGAGCGAATGAAATACCAAGCCGCTTGCTGAACGCTAACACCCGTCCTGAGGGAGATTCGCGTTAGGATTACCTTCCATTAAACATAATATATAGCGTTCGACTGGCTTGTGGTTCTATGCATTGTAGTCATTACTACCAGTGTTATCGTTATTGCTTTTACAGCGTGGTACAATTTTACTTACATGTAGAGCAAGATTATCTCATATATTTTGAGATCGATTTTGATAACAAAAGATATATTTAAGTGTATACTTCCTACATTATAGTAGGTTTTATCTTTTCTTGCTTATATGTTTGTATTATAACAATCCTTAGATTGTATATAATGTTCCTTGAAGAATTTATTATTTTATTGTATTTAAATTTTCAATTTAATTATAATAATCTGTATAAATTAGAACTATATTAACAATTAATGACTCTATTATGGCCATCAATTTATTGCAAGGCATTGCTCTTAAGAAGGAAGATATAATCGCTTCGATTCTATAGACAGAAGTTTATTATTTTTTCTAAATATATTTAAAGTACATGATACAGAATATAATAAAACGGAATTATAAGCGACTGACTGTAAGCACGATTGGTTGTGGGTTCGATTCGCTGTGGGGGGAATTATTATTTTATATGAAAATTATTATCATTTCTCCGCTGTGGTATGACCAAGGGTAGCGTTGAGTTCCGTAACACTTTTGACTTAACGTTGACACTAGGCTTTCTGTCATTACTCTTTATGAGGGTTTAAGCATGAAGCTGTTTTTTTTTAAAACGGCATTATAGCGATTCTTTCAGTGGATTGTCGATGTAAGAGACGCAAAGTAACGTTGGCTATAATGAAAAACTTTATTTGCACAGTTCACAGCATAGAACGTTCAGTACGTAAGCTCCCATCGCGACAAATGGGAGGACGCCCCCGGGTCCGCTTATATAATGATTGCCTTTAAAATAAACTTACACTTGATTATATAATGTATATCACTAGCTCTATTGAGTGTGACATTGATTTTCTTTGAAAATTATATTTTTTTTCATACTTTAAGCTTTTTAATAGAATATTTGTTAGTTCTTTGCAAATCATATAGTATATAAACTGGTTTCTTATACTTCTAATAATTTAACTCTTTGCAGTATGATGACTTACTTACATAGCTTCACGCTTTATCCTTAGCGACGTAGTCAGAGGTTAGGTGCATACTCTTTTCGCCTCATCCACAGTCATTAAGCTCTTCATACACGTCCTTCGAGGGATCCTCATGCTTTTTAAGTGACCTTCCTCCAATATCATTAATACTATGTTCTCGAATGTCAACCGAGGTTTCTCTCTAACTCTCTTGCCGCTCACCTTTGTTTCATATATGGTCTTAACTTCATTCATCACTCATCTTCTCAATGTACCCTATATTTTGCTACAGCCATATACTATTATATTATTACTTAAAAATATAGTACGTATATATGAATATGAAACTATTTTCAAGTAAAAACAAGTGCTTTTATTCGCAATATTTATAATAGTTATCTCCTTGCAACATAAAATAAAATGGCCACTTTATGAAACCAGAAGTAAACTTTATAGTACATTTTGTATCTAAATATTGTCGTCGCTTTATCTTAGCTATAAATTTTTGTGCTTTCATTTTAAAAGACCATAAAGAAAGAAACTGCTACAATAAAAGTATTATATTACAGTGCAAAGCATTAGTACTGTCCGTTCTCGAGCCATTTGAGTAAAACTGTTATTCAACTTATTCAGCTTATGTAGTCCATTTATAATTTTTAACCGATTTCAAAAAAGAAGGAAGGTCAATTCGACTGTTTTTCTATATGTGTTACTGAATAACAATGTACCAATTATAATGATTCTTGTTTTATAATTAATTATAAAGTTAGTGCTTGTGATGTGGTTTTTTTTTGTTAAGATCTGAGGAGTTTTTGAGTTATTCGTAATAATTTTATTTTTAATGCATTTTATTTGAAGTCGGTTTTCTTTTTTGTTAAAAAATTTAATTATTTTAATGCCATACCTACGAATTATAAAAGTTGTAATAACCGTACAGAGGTACCCCATTTTAGGAAGTTATACAAATGATATGAGATGCTAAGTGCCAAATACCCATACTAATAATATAAATAGGAAAGTGTATGTTTGTCCTTTCTTCACGTCGCAACGAAACACTGTCATATTAAGTTTTTCTTGTAAATATAAGAGGCTGGATAGTTTCCTATTTTTTAACGTGGTAAAACAAACAATACCCAGGGAAGGTACGTAATTTAACAATACATTTATTAGGACACCATATGTTTGTACCATTTACGATGAACTGAATATTAATTCCGGTTGACAGACGAGTATATGTAAGAGGTATTATAAATAAATAATTACTAGATACAATTAATTTCAAATGCATTTCATTTTAAAATTTAATAATACCATAAAACTTTTATCAACACTAAAAGTCAAAGCATTACCAAATAAAAGTTATCTGTAATTCAAGTTAGTATATCAAATAATTTAGGCACAAACAACCGCAGGGCGGCTAATAAATTGGTAAGAGATACCCGATGCCCTTCTAAGCTCAACAAAAAGTAAAATTGAATTACACCGCCTAGAGAGGCTTTTTAAGAACTTATTTTGTTTTGGACCGGCTTATTTATTGATATAGCATGTTAAAGATTAAGCTATAAAGTCGAATCGTATGGGCGCGAAGCTGAGCGCCGCGGGAAGCGGACGATGTAAGGTAAGGTAAGTATTTTACAACTATCTATTACGTATGTGTATGTATGTTTGCGATACTTGCATTCTGATTTTTTTATATATTTAAAATGATTAAATATATTAAATTTAAATTTAATGATTTATTTGAAGCTTATGAAAACTTTCCTAATAGGTATTATTACAGAAAATCTTATTAAAACATGAAGACCAATATTTCAATTCTATTTCATTTTCTTAACTTAAAGAAAAATAGATTAGAATACCATACTATATGTAAAGAATTTTTACTTATGTTAAATAATGTTTATATTTTCTACGTTTTTCAAACGAATTATGTTCTTTTAATATCCGTACGTCAAAATTAGACAGTTTCAATGAGTCATTAAAGTTATTTGAGCTGTTTCTTTATTTTGAAACTAAAAAAATACTCCGAGGGGTATCCAAAATTATCGACCAATAAAATCTCAGGGCTCTTCACGTGCTTTACGGATTAGACGTGTACCCACTAAAGTTATACGACATAACTATCCACTATTTACATACGAGAATACACTAGATTAAAATTTATAATTGCAAAATGAACTTTAAGTTCAAAACAATAGAGTTTTTTATCCTTTGATTAAAAAATGATGATATTGAAATTGCGGTCAGTTGTACTCATTTAAAACGGATCCCAGTGAGTTTTAACGACTTTATCTTATAGAATAATGCCTACTTAAGCACTTACCTTGAGACGGTGCATGTAACGATATTCAATTTATGATGGTAAGAACGTTCGGCGACTAAAAAATTATAAAGATTCCTAAATTTATTACTCTTCGCGGTGAGTAATCCGCTTAGCGTCATACAAATTATTAAATGTAGTATTAAATACTGATATATTTTCAAGTTTATAGGGTATTTTGGGGAGGAAATATGTGATATTTACTTAATGTGGTTGGAAATTATTATATTTTTAACTTGAGTTATATGGTGCTTTAACTTAATAAAAACTTTGGACTTAGTCACTCAATTCGTATCAGTTTTGGACGGAAAGTGGAGAACGGAGTATTTTAACATTAGGTCCTCTTTCTGTGAGAAAGCACATGACCATAATATATATATTTTTTTTAACTTCACGCTGTAACCCGCATATAGCAGGGTAGGCAGAGGGAACCAGAGAACCTAGTGTTAAGACACTCCATTCTCTTTCAACAATTCCCTTCCCCATTTTAATAATAAGTATTTAGCTATTTATTAAATTCATACAACGCCTGTCGTGGCGCAGAGGCACAAGCGTGCGACTCCAGGAAATGATCTTTTTTCATTTCCTGGGTTTGGTAACAAGGTAAAGCGCTGCGTTGAGTTCCGCCACTCGGCAGGCAATGCTTAAATTCGATGGAAAGTGGGGAACGGAGTGTCTACACTAGGTTCCCTGTGCCTACTGAGCTATATGCGGGATACAGCGTGAAGCTATGTATGTATGTATTAAATTCAAATTTCTTTATTGAAACCGAATTCAACAGACGTTATAATTCAGGATGGTCATAGATTACGTGTTTCAAACTACACACTAGAATTACATTCACATAACGAAAATAAAAAAGAAGATGGAACGTTTATAACATAACATTCATACAAACCCAATATAATATTCGACGACACGAACAAAACAATCAACATAATTGATTACACATATCTCATCGGTATCGATTAAAGAATCTTACTTTTCATCGTTGCAAGATTAATATCTAATTCGGATGATCGAACAAACAAATGATATAGTTGAACGCGGCCATTGAACCGAGCTGTCAGATAACTTGAGTAAAGCGCAGACATAAAACAAAAACATCTTAAGACGCAATGCTATCGGTAACGTGTCAAGTTCAAAGACATTAGGATGAAAAAAACTATTTTATATGTGTTTTCTTATAACTACACGAGGTATAAATTCTTTCATAGCTCCTGATGCCAGGGATAATCTAGTGTCTAGACACTCCGTTCTGCGTTTTTGACCCGAATTTAAGACCGGACGTATTGACTGACGGAGCTCAACGCAGTATTATGTCTTACCAAGGCTGAAAAAAGAGAATAAATAGATTCCAAGGGGGGGGACACATATTTTTTATGTAGTACTATTTATTTATTAAAAATGTTTACTTTTAAACATATCACATATTAATCTTTAGGTAGATTTAGATTATAATTTTGTTACACACATCATTCGATAACTGTGATATTAACTTTATGATTATAAAGTAACTAACTTATTAATACCAAAATTGTTAGTATATATGCCTTAAATATATTATTGTATCTGTTTTAGATTTCTCTTTTAAATTAGGTCAAATCTATACGTAGTGACTCAACAGAGAAAAAATAGAGATCATTTTATTTCCATTTAATAAAAAAAATATATATTCATAGCCACTCATATCTGCGCTTTAAGCGTGGTTGAATATCTGGCAACTGACAATAGAAGCCTATACATTGAATAATAACTCATTGTTTTACTTTTTGTTCGACTAATCTCTTTATTGTTTCTTTCTTATAATCAATTATTCGCTTAAGTTAAACTTAAGTTAATGAATCAGTTCAATCAAGTTCTTCCTGTAGCTCATTTGGCTCTTATTGTTATATTTTTAACCGAGTTGAAAAAGGAGGACTTTCTTAATTTGACTATTACCGCATTATTTTTTACTGTGTGAATTAATTTTGATGACGTTTTTTATAAACTTCGGATGTGGTCCCATTTAAATTTCGTTAAAATGTAAGTAGTTTTTGAGTTATTCGTAATAATTTTACTTTTTAGTGCATTTTATTTGAAGTCGGTTTCCTGTTTTGTTTACAATTTTAATTATTTTTATGTTTTCTTTTAAATAGCAGCATGGTGATCAAAAAGAAACTAGTATCAAGATCCATTCTCTATTTTTCATCCGAATTTTTTAAACATTGCGTGCTAAATAGTCTTAAAGCCGCTTTTTGTCGTAATTTTAAATACTTAATAATGTAAATTAGTATATATTTTGGTAAAAATCAAAGAACTTTCAGGTATGTTGTGGTTTCGTCTAATTAATTGGTACCTATTTTCTGGCTTCCCTGAGTATCTAATAAAGCTACGCAGATTTTGCTTGATTTTTTAAACTCTACTTTTTGTGTCTCAACACGTGAAGCTACGTATGTACGTACCTATGTTGAAATATTACAAACAAAAAGCCAAGGACAACTGATTTAGTCATTGTAGAGGCCTCATATTTTTTATAAGCACTTAGGTCTTACATAGCTTGACTATAGATGCAATTGATTGTGGATTCGATTCCCATTCGAGGGAATGATTATATTTAATTTATTTTCATTTCTCTGTTCCAGTGAGATAAAGCGCGGCATTGAGTTCCGCCACGTGAAATTAATTCTACCATGCGATATAAAGCGAGAAGCTGGAAAAAGAATAACACCTTGTGATTTGCAATTAAAACTATATACCTATACAGATCTACGTCATACAGATATGAAAAAAACAATTCAACTATGAAACAAAAAAAATATAATTTTCCATTAATTGAACAAATTAGATGTTTATCTTTAATCAACATCGCATTCGCGAATCACTTCATTAAAACACCGACACGGTATGACAGAGGATGTTAAAAATCTTTTTAATTAGCGTAAAAGTGTCCAGACCTGTCCGACTGTCCAAACACATTGAATGTTTATTAAGGCTACCCACGTAGATATGATAACCTTTTCCGCTCATTACCTTATTATCCCAATTCAATAAATAAATTATAACTGCTTTAGAACTTATTCTTTTTAACTTCACGTTTTTTTTACTGTATTGTACATACATACACAGTTTCACGCTGTATCCCGTATATAGCAGGGTAAGCAGAGGGAACCTAGTGCTAAGAAACTCCGTTCCCCACTTTCCGCCGAATTGAGATATTGCCTGCTGAGTGGCGCAACTCAATGCCGCGCTTTGCCTTGTTACCAAACCCAGGAAATAAAAAATTCAATTCCTGGAGTGGGAATCGAACCCACAACCTGTCGCGTTTACATTCGCACGCTTGTTCCTCTGCGCCACGACAGGTGCTACTCTATATGTATACTGTTACTGTATAGTGGGGCAGTTAAAGAGAACCCAATGTAAAGACACTCCGTTCTTCACTTAAGGCTCGTATTCGATATATTACGTGAGTCAAAGTATTCGACATGCACATTATTTTACTAGAGCGAAGAAATGAAAATAATTTAAATATAATCATTTCCCTAAGTGGGAATCGAACGCACAACTTATCGCTTTTTCAATCATTGCTATACTGCGTCATGATGGTCTCTATTTCGTTCACTGCTTTCCACCCGAATTCGACGTCAGAAATTAGGTCTTGAGCAACAGAACTCAATGCTGTGTTTTGTCTTACTATAGTAGAAAAATAAAACTATTTCATATATTATCATTCCCTCGAGTGGGAATCGAATCCACTACCACGTTTACAGTTAGGCGCTATCCACTGCGCCACGATGGCCCCTTAAGTTATCCCAATTCAATAAATACCAAAGTGCTTTTATAAGACTTTGTTCAGTAATTACAATATTCTTTAGAGAACACCTGCGGCTTTTTTGTAATAAACTATTTAGTTTGGTGATGTTATAAATATTTAATTATGTATCCAAATTACGGTTTTTTTAAAGAGTCGTAATTCACGTATGTGGCTTTTGGTTTTTTTTTAATGTATTTGAAAAATTTAAACGTTAATTCAGTTTTGTATTATTAATAGGTATTATTGACAGGATTGGTTTATTTGTAGGTCACATAAATGCCAAGATACAACTTTCAAGCAAATCAAACACTTTCTGGAAAAATAAAAATAATATTTTTTTACCTTCAGGCTGTATCTCACACATAGTAGGGTAGGCAGAGGGACTTGAGAACCAAGTGTAAAGACACTGCGTTCTAATAAGATTTCCGTTCCCCACTTTCCGCCATAATGAGGTAGAAACAAAACTGAATAAATAACATAAAGACAGAATTTACAGAATTAAAAATATTTATGAGCGGCAAAAAGCTAGGGGGAGACCTCGGTTGACCTTCAAGAACACAATATCAATGATACTGGAGAAAAGTCACGTAAAAAGCATGAGGACCTCCCGGAGGGCATGCATGAAGAGGTTAATGGCTGTGGACAAGGCGTAAAAAGTATGCAGGGACCGTAGCGTATGGTGCTATGTTCTCTCTGACTACCCCGCTAGGGATAAAGCGTGAAGTTAGTTAGGTAAAAATATTTAACCTAAACGGAGTGTCTAGACACTAGGTCCACTCTAATAAAGCGTGAAGAAAACAAAATAATAAAGACTAAGGTACCTAAGTCTTATCCGTTCATTCAAAATCTCGATCACTTTTTATAATAATATGTAAACATATTGCTAAAGAATCTCACGCCCCATTCGCTTGATTCTGATCTTTAGTTATGAGTGTGTGCTTTTTAATTGCCTTTAATACCATCCATGGAAGCGATGGACGTCGCGATATCGATCCGTGAATAAATTATTTATTTTTGTTTGTTTATGTATGAATGCAATCAGGCTTATCTTGTATTTTAAGTTGCAATTTTTCTGCATATTATATTACCATGACTGAATGAAAATATGTGTTGCAGAATTTACTGAAGTAAATTCTGTGTAGGAAAATAAATAAGGACTATATTTTTTATACTATTTATATTATTTATATATTCAACTTAGTCAGATATATTTTTGTCTGCTTGAAGCTTTTTCTGGTATTGAAGAGTATTTAAAGATAATCTATATGATCAGTGGCGTTGGTGTTAAGTTCAGTTCGACTGTATTTTTTGTGTGTCACCGTATGTATAGCTTAATACTGGGTAATTTTAGACTTCAATGATTCCTTTTTTTATATGATATTTTATCTGGCGTTGAAATGACAATAATTAAATATAATTATTCCCCCGGATGGAAATTGAATTTACAGCTAACCGCGTTTTTAGCCAAGCACTGTGATTTGGTGAATACTTTTTGAGTTATTCATAACAATTTTACTTTTTAGTACAATTTATTTCAAGTCGGTTATCTTTTTTTTACTACAATCCTAATTATACCTATACTTATATAAAACAATTGTATTACATATATTGATACTACTCTATAACAATACATTCTGAATGTCAAAAATAAAGGCCAAGCTACAATGGCCAGGGTCACGCCATGACTCGGATAATTCAACAAATCTCTATACAATCAATAGTTAAGGTCACTAGGGCCTTATATTCTCCATAAATAGCAAAAATATCTAGACCAACATATTTCTAACATTTACTGCTAACCGCTTTCATAGAAATCGAGGTCAGCTGGGAAAACTTAGTAACGTATGTTTTTATTAAGGATATATTTTATTTTACTTTTGCTTATACTTTCTTGTATGTGCGAAGTTTAGACGACAAAACACATTATAGTGAACAATATTATAAATTGTTAATCAAATTAGTTACTTTAAGTGATGCATAAGCCTGTCGCGGAGAGCGCAGAGGCAAGGCGTGCGACTGTAAACGCGACGGGTTGTGGATTGTATTCCCACTCCAGGAAATGTAAAATTTTAATATTTTCATTTCCTGGGTTTGACAACAAGGCGATGCGCGGCGTTAAGTTCCGCCATTCAGCACGCAATGACTCGGCGAAAACTGGGGAACGGAGTGTCTTAGGATTAGATCCCTGTTTAATGCCGCATAGCTGGATAGTCCGAGAGAACCTAGTGTCACGACACTCCGTTCACTCTTTTACGCCAGAACTCATTACGTATAAAATGGCGAATATGCAACGTTGTTCTTCTTTTTACCAGGTTGAAGGAATGAAAGTAATTTAAATATAATCATTCACTCGAGTGGGAATCGAACTCACAACCAAATACCAATCAGGTGTTTTTAATTAATATTTTTTTTTAATTATATATATTTAAAAATCAATAGTAGCAAGTGTTAAGCGAGGCTATTTGACACATCAACACCTATTTGTCAAAAAACGAATCCAAGTGTGAATTGTTACGTTAAATCTCGTGTATTGCTTTATCCCCCTTACAAATGGAAACAAATTGCTTTTATAGCTCCAATAAATTGACAATTGTCTAGCCTATTCATATTATTGAAAAATATGTTTTGTTTACAAAAACACTAGGAGATAGGAATATTATATTATTTTTATGTAATATGCTTGTAAGTTAATGTTGAACAAAAAAAAGGAAAACTGACTTTGCATTAAAAAGTAACATTATTACGAATAACTGAAAACTACTACTACTACTACTACTACTACACATCAGATCATAACTATATTTAAATGGGACTATATCAGGATCATTAGCAATCATAAAAAAAGAATTGTCAAAATTGGTTCATCCATTATAAAGTTGTGTATTTTAATATATAAAAAATAGTTTTATGTCGGTTAAAAATATGAAGCAATCTTGGCCCAGTTAGAATATGCTTATATGATTTTAGTTTCAAAGTGAAGTAGGGGAAAATGTTATACTTTATATTATTTTCAGGTTTGACATTATTAAAATTGTATACACACCCACCCATGTAAGTATTTGATATATGTAATCGAGTTTAATAAATATGAAGGTTCTCAATAAGACTTTATTTGTATTTTTTATTTGTGTTCTTACTGGTTTTTTTTATGGATAGCGGATGGCAAACGAGCAGAAGGAACACCTGCTGGTAAGTGGTTACCTTTGCCCATGGACATCTATCATCGACACCGGAGATCGAAGTCGACAACACCAGAGATGTTGTAGATGCGTTGCCGACCTAGAGGATACAGATGGAAGGGGGGAAAAATGCACGTAGTCCGCTATCTGAACCACCACATTTTGGGAATAGGAGAAAAACTTGGTGAATTGCCTGGTGGTGCTTCTGAAGTGATTCCATTTAGAATTAGTTAAGATCAGACGAGGAATTTTTGAGTTATTCGTAATAATTTTATTTTTAGTGCATTTTATTTGGAAGTCGCAATTAAGATACACACACATTATTGAAAGAAGTGACATACAAGTTGTTCAAGCAACACGTGTTTTACTTATCAATATATCTACTAATATTATAAAATTCAGAAATAATAATTCAAAATTTTTCCCTGTGAGGGACCGGGGTTAGAATGCAATTACCTCCGCCGCTGGCTAGCGTCCCTTAAGACGCGGGTATCCCAGTAGTTTAGTGGTAGGAGGTTCGACCTCCGTCTGGCTCGCGACGACTATCATGTCAAAGACGAACCGCCAAACATCTAATGATGTGTTCCGGTTCGATGACATGTAAGCCAGGTTTTCTCTATTCATACCCATCCTTTCCCCAAAATGTGGTGGTTCCGAAAGCGAACTACTACATTGCCCTCCCCTTCCATCTGTATTCTTTAGGTCGGCAACGCGTTTACAACATCTCGGTGTTTTAGATGTGTATGGGCGGAGGTAACCACTTACCATCAGGTGGTCCTTCTGCTCGTATGGCCTCCGTTATCCATAAAAAAAATACAATAATTGTTTCTTTATAAGCTTTGTAGCAGCTTGTGAGATTAATAGATAATATAATTTAATTCCACCATTTCATTGTTGGTATTAACAATGGTTAACATTTAATATCTGCAAAGAATCAAATAACATAATATGCATTTTATGACCTAATAAAAAATATGACCACATTAAATTTATTCTTATGTAAGTTGTAAATATTTTGCCTAAGCCATATTCTTTTACAATTCATAAAATTTTAGTGGACTTTTGTGACTAGGACGTGATAATCTTCAACGTTATATACTTAAAATGGAATGATTTTTGTTATTGAATTGTGATGTTAAATTATAGTAAAATTTTACATGAAATAGTGAGTTTCGCAGAACAGCGATGATTTTTATATAAAAAACGGTAACCAATGGTCCAAGTTGTAGATTTATATAAATAAAAATAAGTAATGAGCAAAAAAATAATACCTATTTCCCGAATGTACTTGTTGTACATTAAAAGTATACCGTATTTTGTGCATTAATGTCATAAAAATAAATACATTGCATACATAGCTTCACGCTGTATGCCGCATATAGCAGGGTAGATAGAGGGAATCTGGTGTTAAGATACTCCGTTCCCCACTTTCCACCGAATTGAGGCATTGCGTGCTGAGTGGCGGAACTCAACGCCGCGCTTTGCCTTATTACCAAACCCAGGAAATTGAAAAATTTCATTTTCTGGAGTGAAAATCGAACCCACAACCTGTCGCATTTACAGTCGCAAGCCTCTGCACCACGGCAAGCGTTATGCAGGAATTTTTTGAATAAATCTGGTGGAGTCGTTTTCGATTGCATTTTTGCTATATACCTACAATAATATAAATACAATAAAACTAAGCAAAAGATCGAGCAAGCTGTCAAGCAAGCTGTTGAGCAAGTACTCGAGCAAGTAGTCGAGCAAAAGATCGAGCAACTAGTTGTATTTCATTATTAAAAATGATTATTTCTTTTATATTGTTTTTATTTATGTGATGTGAATTAAAACTGTAAATTATTATAAATATGGCTATCAATTAATTCTAACAATGGGATTAATATAAGTATATCAATTCAATTATTAGAAACTACTACTCATTTAATTTATTAGTCGAAGCACGTATTCCGTACTCAAGTCATTAAATCATTTTTAGTAACTTAAGTAGCAATATAAAAAGAATGTGTGTGAATCACACACTTGTTATGCTCCTGAAACAAAAAATACTGTGAACCTTTTGAAGCCATAGAACATTTGTTTATAATTTGATAGAACCTGTACCTCTTTGGTCGTAGTAAAATATTCGCAAGGAATGTGCGTACACATGGACGCAGGTTGTACTCTTTTACGGTTTCGTTGCATGCAGGAAATTTCTGAATGAATCTGGTGGGGTCATTTAGTGACTGCATTTTTGCTTTCCCACGCTTCTTCATTGAAGGTATACGATTTCTAAATAAAAAAATACAATAGATATATTATAAAAATATTTTTAAAAAATCAATACTAAGGTCATTGGAGGTTATTGTGTTGCAGTGGGACACCGTTTATATGTAAGTATGATTTTCATTTTTCCTCTCTAGTAAGAAAAATTGCGGCGTTTCGAGTTCCTATTCCCTTTACTGGAGACAGTAACAAAACAACAACATACTTCCCAATTAGAATGTAGAATGAGAATTATTAAAATGTTCTAACCGAGAATAGTATTTATAACTGTCGCAAGTGCAGTTTCAACTACACTACTATAATATCAAATAAAAACCACATGAATAGGTATATAAAATAAAACCAACGCAGCATTAAGTCAAGTTTTAAGTAAAACATCTATAATCCACAGCAAAAAGTAGTTTCGTGACAATTGAAAATATACTTCTTTTTCATTCATGATGTTTGGAGAGACATTCTCTAGCAGTTCAACAAAAAGTAGACATAAAAAAACAGTGTCAAAGACCTTACTGTCCATGCAAAGAACTGTAATCAATGCTTTATTTTAATAAATTATTCGCTGTCATGATACAATCTTGACACATTACCTTGTAATAGTATCTGTATTTTTTTGTTAGACACATTTATACTATTTTATTTGGTTTTTTTGCTTATCGTAGATAGAACTTATGGTTATTGGTTCAAATCTCACTTGGAGAATTATAGACACTGGCGCTCCTTAATCTGGCTAAATAATTGCGGCGTTGAGTTCCGGAAACACTTTAACGGTGTCAGTGACATTTTTGAACGCCACTCTAGTTAACGGGGCTTCTTATTATGTTAGCTTATTTACTAATAGCTTATTGACGTCTTTCATGGCGCAGAGGTACAAGCGTGCGACTGTAAACGCGATAGGTTGTGGGTTCGATTCCCACTCCAGGAAATATAATTTTTCATTTCCTGGGTTTGGTAACAAGGCAAAGCGCGGCGTTGAGTTCCGACACTCAGCACACAATGCCTCAATTCGGCGGAAAGCGGGGAACGGAGTGTCTTCACACTAGGTTCCCTCTGCCTACCCTGCTATAAGCGGGATACAGCGTGATGCTATCTATTTACATTAGATTATAATCTTAGTAGATTATTTACCTACAGTAATCTTCTGCATTTTTTAAGGTACGTGAAGAAAAACCTAGTGTAGTAAACCTGAGTGATTCCACTTTTCACACAAATTAGCAACAGCGTGTTGGGTGATGGAACCAAATAACGCACTTTGCTACGTCAGATCAGGTATTTACATTTTTTTTTGCCTTCACTTGAGAGCAATCGAACTCGTGTCAAACAAATGTGCTACTACTGAATCTTTTATATAGACCTTAATATTATCAAATTCATATTGGAAATGTAATATTCTTATTAGATGAGAAATTATAAAACATATTTGATTAGTGTTTTTAGAAGTAAATTCTATTCATTCTTAACTTAACTCCTCATACCGCATAGCAGAGAACTTAGTTTCAAGACACTTTGTTCTCCTTCCCCCGAATTTGAGACATCGCGTTGAGTGGTGGAACCTAATGCCGCGATAATTTCTCTCGCTAAATTAGGGAAATGAAAATAAATTAAATATTTACACGAGTGGGGAATAGAACCCACAACCACTCTCGCTTACAGTCGCACCCAGTTTCACTGCGCCACGGTGGCGTCAACTAGTTTTATCGATAAACAAGTCAGTAACCTTGTGCTTCCTCACACATCACAAGCTACATTAAATTATATTATTATTCATTAGTTTTTGTTAGTATAATATCAAAACTTTGCACATATTTAATTAATAGTCTAATTGTTTTAGAATTTTACTAATTATTTCCGGTAACAATTATTTTTGATATCAAAATTATTCAATAAGCAAAAAGCACTTCTTCAAACTTCCTTTACAATTTTTATTGACTTCATACTATTTTCACGTTGCAGAGTAGTCAGAGAGAAACTGAAACCTAGACACTCCGTTTTTTACTTTCCGTCTGAGTCATTCTGTTTCATGGCAGAATTTAATGCCCAGCTTCTACTTTGGCGAGGTAATAGAAATAATGTAATTTTAATTAATACCCCAATTTGGTATCGAACCCACATCCAATCGTGCTAACAGACACTGCCCCACTGCGCCACAATGACCTCAACGTTCCTTTACGATTCATACATCAAATATCAAAAGTAATAAAATTTGTTGGGACAAGGACCTTTTATACGTTTTTATATTTTTTTCATATTCAACCCTTTTAGATGTAAAAACTCGTATATGAAGCTTAAAATTCCTCTAGGAGTATTTTGAAGAAGGTATTTACGATCTTATTATCTTTTGTGAGGATGAAATGGTACTTTTATGTTTTAGTGAAGTTAAAAGAGCCGATAAACTGTTTGTTATGACTCAAAGTAGAAACATTAGAATAGTTACAGCTCTTAAATAGTTATAGACTTTTCCTTTTGTTTGAAAGAATACAATACCTTGTTATAGTATGAAGCTACTGGGTTACTGTAAAAGAAGTTAATAATTCTCAATATATTAATATTAACACTGTAGTTATGGATTGTATTCTAACTTGAATGAGTCTAGATAAACTTAGTGTGACATTTGATTTCTTCGTTTAACGGCAATGTTTTTGAAATAGACATAAAGTAGAGAATATATAGAAAAATATGACACTTGGCTTGATACAAGTGTAAAAAGTAAATTAATGTGAAATGTAAATTAACACATACATACATAGCTTCACGCTGTATCCCGCAGCAGGGTAGGCAGAGGGAACCTAGTGTTAAGATACTCTGTTCCCCACTTTCCACCGAATTTGGGCAAATTAATATTTCAAGTTATTTAAAGAATTTTAAGAAAAGTATAGAGTTGACAAAAATATATTTTTTTTTTAATTTCACGCTGTAACCCTCATATAGCAGGGTAGGCAGAGGGAACCAGAGAACCTAGTGTTAAGACACTCCATTCTCTTTCAACAATTCCGTTCCCGACTTTCCGCCGAATTGAGGCATTGCGTGTTGAGTGGCGGAACAAAGATAATCAAATAGTTAAATCTAGAGTCAAATAGTATTGACTCTCTGTTCTTTCTTTCCATTCAAATTCAGGACATTGTGAGCTTAATAAAATTATTATTACTATATAAAATTTATATTTACACATAATAATAAACATTTACATAACCAAATGTAATAAACCTATTTCGTACACAATACATACATATGGGGTGTCAATTTAGCGGCGTTTCAAAAAAACAAGTGAGATAACCCTTTAGGCTGTAGCCTCTGTTCGGTTTTAGAGGGGACAATCTTGTTGGCACAATAAAACGTGAAAAGAACCGACAGGATATGGAAGTTCCCAGCTGTTTCATTAAAACTTCGATATTGATCTGAATTGGCATTTGCTTAACAGTTTTAAGCAACGAAGCCTGTGTATGAAATATTTTATTCGGATAACCGCTTCTTTTTGTTATACTATATAAATAACATTTCAAATATAAAAACTATCTGAGTAAAAACGTTCTTCTAGTTTTTCAATTGTATTGTCATATTACATGAATTTATTTTGCTTACTTTTTATGCGATAAGTACAGTAGAAAAGCCATTGTGGCACAGTCGGACAGTGTCAGATTGTAAACGCTATTGGTAGTGGGTTCGATTCGCACTCGGGGCAATGATTAAATATTTTTTTTATTTCTCTCCTCTGATAAAATAAAGCGCGAATAGAGTTCTGCAATTTAACATGCAATGCTTCGAATACGGATGGAAAGAACAAAGACAAAACAGAGTGTCTTGGCAATAGATTCTCTTTGATTACTCTGCTATGTGAATTCAAGCGTAAAGCAACTTTTTTGGTAAAAAATGGTCTAAAACTTAATATTGATAAATTTTAAGAGGATTATCTTATTTAAATTGTTTTAAATAAGTTTGATAGTTTATTACAGGCAATTTTATAAGCAATATTGGTTTCAATGAAATGTTTGTATAAATTACATCGTTTATTTATTGTGTTGATTTTGTTAAATTTATCGTTCTCATAACTTATACGTCAAGCTCACGCCTTCTTGCATTCGATGATGGCTCGCTTATCGATGCATCAGCATTGCTTCTTCTGATCGATAAGAATCAAATTTTTGATATTTTAAAAGAAATTTAATCTTAAATTATTTTGAAACCATTAATAATTCATTGCATACAAAATTTTTTACTACTTATTAATATTAAACAACAAACATGACATTTTTTAATTATAAAAAATACAAAGACAAGAAACAAGTGGACAGATAAAAAGTGCCCATATTGTATACTAAAGACACAGACCTGTCATCTTTGAGTCACAAACACAAAAAATGTAAGGGCTATTTATGAGGAATTCAATCAATTACGTCGATGGCTTCAGGAATATATGGGTACTTTAGGTTCGAGCAAAAAGTATCTCATCGAATCAAGTAAAAACTCTTTGGCGATTCGATGTTTGACAGCAAAAAGTGGATACTTGGTACAGGGAATGGTTAAGAAAAAACGTTGGCCCCTTAATGGTTTCGGCACTCGGCAAATACAGTGACATCGCAAAATTAGAGAATACCTGACTGACAGTAAAACCTGATACTCAATCGATAGTTTGTTTAAGTTTTATAGGATAGCTCGATTCAATCGATGTTTCGTGTTTAAACATGAGAACAAAGTCTTATTCCGAGTTCCATTTGTTTTTGTTGTTTTTTAATACGTGCTTTTCGTAATAAACGTTTACAGCACTGGTACTTATTTACTGTATTGCAATTGATTTGATTTTGTCATGTAAATAGATTAAGTATCTCAACAAATAATTTACTTAAAAATATATTTACATACATACATAGCTTCACACTGTTTCCCGCATATAGCAGGGTAGGCAGAAGAAACCTAGTGTTAAGATACTCCGTTCCCCACCTCCCGCCAAATTGAAGTATTGCGGGCCGAATGGCGGAACTCAACTCCCGCGCTTTGCCTAGTTGCAAACCCAGGAAATGAAAAATTCCATTTCCTGGAGTGGAAATCGAACCCACAACCTGTGTTTACAGTCGCACGCTTGTGCCTCTGCGCCACGACAGGCGTTAAAAAAATATATTTACTTAAGTATAATTGAATATAAATCTGTAGCAAAAATACATAAACATTTAAAACTATTAGATATTTAAAATGAATAACTAGCACTAATTTTGAAATATGTGGACATTTATTTGAGTAATGAGTAAAAAGCAATTACTGTTTTGTTTAATATGGCGTCCATATTACTATTTTCATTTTCAGGACAATATTACTTTGAGTTACTCTGATTGGACAAACAGTTGGTTGACGCTTAATTGAGCGTGACTTTTCTTTGTGCTTACCGCAAAATGTATTGTGAAATCGTGAATACAATTTTATTCTTTATATCTAACTATATAAGACCTACTTTTCTTTCACAAGTTTTTCAAGCACAATCCTCGTGGTCAGCACCACTTGCAATTTTCTTGTTATATTATTGGTTATTTATACACCTTTTAAGTTCTTGCGAGAACTGAATTCCCATACTATTATCTTTTATGGATTCGCTATATAGTTGCTATAATTTTACTTTAGAAAACAATAGTAGATTAGTTATTTTCACATTCTAAATATTTACAAAAAAGATTCTTTGAATTTAATTTTTTTTTAAACTTCACGCTGTATCCCGCATATAGCAGGGTAGGCAGAGGGAACCAGAGAACCTAGTGTTAAGACACTCCATTCTCCTTCAACAATTCCGTTCCCCACTTTCCGCCGAATTGAGGCATTGCGTGTCGAGTGGCGGAACTCAATACCGCGCTTTACCTTGTTACCAAACCCAAGAAATGAAAATACTAAATTTTAGATTTCCTGGAGTGAGAATCGAACCTACAACCTATCGCGTTTACAGTCGCACGCTTGTGCCTCTGCGCCACGACAGGCGTTAATTTAAAGTTAGGCTTAAATTTAATTAAAACCTAAAAATCTTATATATTCATAGTTTATTTCTAACTATAAATAAAGAAATTCAACTATTCGCGGGTCCCTATAAATAAATTATGTCAATAAAATTCATTCAAGAGTAACTTTGCGTAAGGCTTATAACAAAGTAGATTAACTTAGCGTTGAGTCACTCCTTTCTCCGATTTCCACCTATTACTAGAAATATTGCGTATTGAGCGGCGGAACCCAACGCTGTAGTTTGTCGTTCCAGAAATAACTTCATTAGTGTGTGCTGTCAAATGCTGCTCCATTACGCCGGGATAAAATCAGCTACAAAAATATTAAAAAAAAAAACAAATAAAAAATAAATTATTACATAACTTAAACCAAAAATAAACAACAAAAGTACCTAAGACAAACAAAGTCAGTTCATATCCGGGCATATATCACCAGTTCCTGGTGGGCGGTCAATAGCGCGTAGTGGTAAATCGTGCGTCGAGGCAATATCAATGGAGTTGCAGCGTCATTAGGACGGTTGATTGGGTGCGCTTTGTAATAGATAAAATTATGTTGGGATGAAAATGTTGTCCTAGTTCAATATTTTGTTCTGTGTTTTATTTTATTGTAAATATATATTTTTTTAATTTTAAGTGCGGCGTTGAATTCCGTTACTCACTGTAATGCTAGTAAAATGGGTTGTGAGTGGAGAAAAGAGTGGATAATTACTGGATTCGGTTGCGAAGTTGAAAATATGTTATAATCTTAACTTACTAGTATTATAAATATGAATGATTGTGAGGATGGATGATTGTATCTATGTTGCTTCTTCACGCAAAAACTACTAAACTGAGCTGGATGATGTAATGATGAAAATATATACTTTATAGTACATACATACACGATATAGCTTCACGATGTATCCCGCATATAGCGGGGTAGGCAGAGGGAACCTAGTGTAGTGTCTGAACGTCACTCCGTTCCCCACTTTCCGCCGAATTGAGGCATTGCGTGCTGAGTGGCGGAACTCAACGCCACGCTTTGCCTTGTTACCAAACCCAGGAAATGAAAAATTCCATTTCCTGGAGTATGAATCGAACCCACAACCTGTCGCGTTTACAGTCACACGCTTGTGCCTCTGCACCACGACAGGCGTTTTTTTATAAATTTAATATTAAAAAAAATCTATAATATATATTTAAAAGTAGTTGCAACTCTTGAGATTAAACAAAGAATATCAATAAAGTCCACCCCTTGTTTAAGCTCCCTTCTGGTCTGATTACTATCAGTATATTATTTGGCCACCCATTCCCTTGTCAAATGAACATTCATTTCAAAAAGGTCGTGCTATTTTTGTTTTTGTATTCTGTTTGTGAAAATTATCGTTTATTTAAAATTATTGAATAGTAATATATAAGCCAAATGTATATTATAAATTTCCGTTGAAAATAGCATTTGTGTAAGTTCAGAATATCTATGACCTCTACGATTCTATCTAGCAACAGATACCTCTAAATCATACCGAAGTGCGTATTTATGGTCCTTTTTAATAATATTTATTCTGATCACTAAGGACACGTGGTCCGTACCTTTTGTCAATTTTCACTACATTTTCGTATTACTTAACTAAACTTAGGAAAAGATAGAAAGATACAATTTTTCCAAAGGGTCCAAGTATTTTAGTTGCCTACTTCTTATCAATAAAATAATATTGTTTAATACTAATTTATTGATAAACATTATTTATAGTTATAATGTGTTTTTTTTTTCTTTTTTTAACTGGTTTCGAAAAAAAGAAGATTGAGGCGGGATTATTTCTTCAATAATTATGAATTAACTATAATAATTCTTATTTTGTTTGATAGACATAGAGTGGTCATTTAAAAATTTGATAAAAATATTTTTAGAACTTGTCGAAAATATTATACAATAAAAGTAATAAATATAAACCGATTCGGTTTGCGGTTTTGTAAATAAGTACAGAAGAATAGTCGTTTTTTAACAATTACTTGAATTCCTCTGACCACTATCTGCTTATATGTAAAAAAAGGTAAAAAAAATTCAAAGAAATAAGAATATAATTTTAATTTATTTTTAATATATAAAATCACCACTACTATATACCACTTCAGTTTAGTTATTTAATTATGGCGCTTCGAACGTTTTCGCCATATAGAAAATATTCGGAGGAGGATTGATCGAAAAAAAGGGATTAAGTTACACTATGAAAAATCGCATGTTTAAAAAGATAACCATTTATATTCAAATTTATTCCAAAATGAGATGAACATCAATAAACAAAACCTCCTGACAAGTTCGTATAGGTTACTAGAACATAAAATAACGTAAAATCTCTTTCAAATAGTAGCGAAAACCTGTATTTTAAAAGCAAGTAATATATTTAAAAATTTAATGCGCTGTGGGCGGATTACATTACACTTTAGATATAAATATTCTGTCTACGAGGTGTGACATTAATCTTTCTTATAATATTTGAATAATTTCTCTTTAAATTTATATAAAGGCTATTATTCGGGAATTTTAAAACTGATATATTTGATATGCTTAATTTTATAACATCATTTTTAATAAAAATATTGGGTGAATTTATTGTTTCGAGAATTACAAAGGCTTACTGTGGTCTGTGAGACGTTATATAACATATTGTGTTTGTTTTCAATCTTATTAAAGGCAACAGTAAATTAACTACTTTATTAATAGCAGTTCTATTGTAAAGTATAACTATTATGTTATAAACTCTTCTAAAATCTATTTTTCATATAACGCCTGTTGTGGCGCAGAGGCACAAGCGTGCGACTGTAAACGCGACAGGTTGTGGGGTCAATTCCCACTTTAGGAAATGTTAAAGTTTCGTATTTTATTTTCTGGATTTCGTAACAAGACAAAGCGCGGCGTTGAGTTCCGCTATTCAACACGTAATGCCTCAATTCGGCGGAAAGTGGGGAACGGAGTGTTTTAACACTAGGTTCTCAGGTTCCCTCCTACCCTGCTATATGTGGGATTACAGCGTGAAGCTAACAAAGAAATATTACATATTGGATAAAGCGCGCCGTTGACTCACGCCACTCAACACGCAGTGTTTCGAATTCGGGCAGAAAGTGGCAAACATAATGTCTTGACACTAGGTTCCTCTCTGACCAGTAGGTAATGTGAGTTAAATCTACAATTCTATCACAATAAAATCTTAAAAGCTTCTGAAAAAACCACAACATGAATGTGTTTTCGACTCTTCAATACAACTTTATTCTTTATTTTCAGTGCCATTTTGGCATTCGTATGAAAGCATTCTGCAATTCGCAATTTCTTAGCGGCTTGTCTAATGACCATCTCTGGTCTGACCTAGTTAGCGGCGGCCGGTAGACGTCCTATGTTTTGTGGAACACTCGCTAGAACAGTGTCTCTCAAACTTTCTTGTACTATGCCCTGCTGTAGTATTTCAAAAAATTTATACCCCCTACCCTTCTATGTAACATAAATAATTTTGTATAAAATTGAATTGTTCACTTAAGTACTTAAATAGGGATAAAAAATAATTAAATATGTATACATAGAAATCACTAAGCAAATTATGAGAACAAAAATGAAAAATCGAAATTCAAATCCCAAATAATTTCAATAAAGGTTTTTCGAATGACCCCTATAGGGCGTGAACTCAAGGTTGGGAAGCACTGCACTAGAACAAACATGTTCCACTTCCGGTGGTCCACGTCTTTCCCACTTTTTAGCAATGTCTGTTATGTAAAGATCATTTCGGAATGCCGGCTATACAAAACTAAATGTTAGTTCAAAGTGGCAACACTTTGTATATTACCTGTGAAAGCTTACTTGAAAAGTTAAAAGAGAATCGTAACAAAAAGTGCTTGGCAATTAATTATTATTAGTCTTTTTTATTATGTATTCTTCATATTACATGATTGAATTAATTGGTAGTTACGTTCTATATTAAAAAAAATGTAAATAAAATAAAAAAAATTACAGGGAAATTTTTTAAAAAAGATAAAGTTTAAAAAGTGTTTTCAAATAAATTTAAAACGGTTAAGACTTCAAAATCAGGAGGAGGTTATCAATTCGCCTGTATTTTTTATGTGTGTTACTGCGTAACTTTTTATTGGATTAACCAATTTTCATGATACTTTTTTATATGATAGATATTGTTTCTGATCTCGTCCCATTTAATTTAATTAAGATCTGACAAATATTTTTTGAGCTATTCTTGATAATGTTATTTTTGGTGCATTTTATTTTAAGTCAGTGTTCTTACTTTTCATTTTTTTTTTAACTTCCGCTGTTATCCTCATATAGCAGGGTAGGCAGAGGGAACCAGAGAACCTAGTGTTAAGACACTCCATTCTCTTTCAACAATTCCGTTCCCCATTTTCCGCCGAATTTTGGCATTGCGTGCTGTGTGATGGAACTTAACGCCGAATTCTTTAAATTCAGGGTTCTTTTTTTTGTTAAAAATCTTACTTATAAATGTTATGTTGGAAGCATCAATAAGTAGAATAAAGTATGAGATTATAATTTATCCGTTTTTTACGAATTTATTAAAATAATAAAAAAAAAATATTAAATTGTAAAATTATAAATAAAAAAATATATTTAAATTTATTTTATTGATTTAATTTTATTACATTATACCAGACGATTCTTCCGATTACACACAGTACATACAAATAAATCATATACGAGTACTACATAAGTACTTAATCAAGAGGCGGCAAGTCGTTAAAATCCAAATTTATTGTACAAAATTGTATAGTTTATTATAGCGTTTGTTCTCGCGTCCCACGGCAGGGGGGGAGTGGCCATAACCTTAAATTAATATTCTGTCAGCACAAACGATTTTCGGTTGCGAATTTTATGATATCGAACTTGGATATCGCTAACAGAAACAATTTATCTCTGTATATTATATCTTGTTTGTCTTGTAAGGCCATAAATTTAGATATTGTATGGAATGTTTGATATAATAATTTTGTTTGTTAGTTTGTATTTCAATTTTTGTGTAATGTAGGATTATTTTGGTAAATTAACATTTTTTTTCTTTGTTTCATGCTTTATCCCGTATAGCATGTGTGTGTACTTTGGTAATCAGAGAATACTTAGTGTTGAGACATTCCGTTGTCCGCTTTCCGACTGAATTGAGGATAATGCATTTTGAGTAGCGAAACTCAACGCCGCGTTTTGCTTCACAATACTGGGGAGGTGATAATAATTTAAATATAATCATACATCCGAGTTGTAATTGAACCCATAACTAATCACGTTTACACGCCGTCCCACTGCGCCACAATGGCCTCTATATTTGATTGGCATACCAGTTAATATTCAAATCATGTAAAAGCTTAGTACAGTTTTGTATAATTATGAATATAAGAAGTATAGAAATAAAACATTTTAGCTATGTAGGAAGAAATTAGAATTTTAAATTAGTACACAAAGTAAAATGAGGAGTTTACGTTTTTAATATTATTATTAACTTTTTTTATAACTTTTCTCATTAAGCATTATAAAGAAGTATGGTACACATTAATAATAAACGTATTTTTCAACCATCCAGAGCAAATTGACTCATATATTACTTTCATATCTATAAAAAAAATATATTTTTTAAACAAATAACTTGAAAATTCAATTCAACCTCAGCAGATACTATCAACACATAGTCGTAAGTTCCTTACATTTAAATTGAGACGTTTCAGAGTCTGTAAAAGTCTCGAAGTGAAACAAAGAAGTATAGAGGGTTATTCGTAGTTCTTTCATGGAAATCCGGTAACAAGCTGGAACTTTGTCTAGCAGTTTGTCTCAGTTATGTTGTTATCTCGTTTGATTGTGGATTTGCTGAATAAGGTATTATTCACCTACTTCAAAGAGACGAGGTTCTCAATTCCACTGTTTTTTTATGTGTGTTACCGCATAACTTTTTACTGGATGAACCAATTTTGATGATGCTTCTTTTAATGATATTTAGTGTTATTGATGTGGTCGACATTTAATTTAGTTAAGGTTTGTTAAGTAGTTTTTGAGTTATTCGTAATAATTTTACTTTTTTTAGCATTTTATCTGAAGACGAAGAATTTTTTAACTTAATAATTTTTTCACGAAGTGAAAAAATTATTAAGTTAAAAAATCAAACAAATCAAACACTCTTTAGAGAATTTACTATTTAGAATTTTGCGTAATTACAGATGAAGCTTAAACAAACATAATCCTTGCAAAAGTATTAACTTTCAATTTATTTCGATTAATGATGATTGTTGAACTTACTTACGATTATTAGATCTGTTCTGATTATTTAAAAAATATTGACACCTTTTTTACTCAAGCTAAGCTAAAAAAATAAAAAAAAATGAAAAAAATAATATCCCCAGATAAAATACGCTCAAGAATTCATTTTATCCGCCAAGAACATCATAAAAACAAGTATGATGATACCTTTAACTCTTGATCAAGATAACTTTCTAAGATAACAAATTTTGGTCCTTTTAATTCCTTTCCGAGAAAGCTGAATGCAGTGTGAATTTTAAGTACATTTTATGATAATGACATTTCACCCTTAATTTTTCGGCTTATATTAATAATTACGTACGAATTCAGAATATAAAGTAAGCGTAATATTTTTTTCTGAAATATAGGTGAATGTTGAAGATTTATGAATCAAAAAATTCAGATGAGGTACTTAAGCCCAGAGTTTTATCTTTTATATATTTTTAATCGACTTCAAAAAAAAGGAGGTTTTCAACTTGACTGTATTTCTTGTGAGTTACCATATAACTTTTAACTGTGTGTACCAATTTTGATATGGTAGCCAATGTTACTGATAATTAAATCCATTTCACTGAAATTTAGTTAAGATCTACGAATAGTTTTAGAGTTATTCGTAATAATGCTAATTTTAGTGGAATTTATTTGAAGTCAACTTTCTTTTTTATTAAAATCCTAATTATCAATCAAAGAATTGACGAGGCCTAGAGTTTTATGTTTTGTATCTTTTTCACATACTTTCTTCTATATTTATAAGTTACATTAAATGAACAACTTTAAAAATCAATAGTTTTAGTAACTTGTTAAATACACTATACATTTTATTATAAAAAAATATTATCGTTTTTTTTGTGTACTTGTAGGTATTATATTTGATATGAGATAAATATTTATAGGTACTTAGTTTGATTATTCATAGTTAGTGATGTAATGATTTTAACTAAGTTTTATACATACATACATAGCTTCACGCTATATCCCGCAAAGCAGGGTAGGCAGAGGGAACATAGTGTTAAGACACTCCGTTCCCCACTTTCCGCCGAATTGAGGCATAGCGTGCTGAGTGGCGGAACTCTCGCCGCGCTTTGCCTTGTTACCAAACCCAAGAAATGAAAAATTCTATTTCTTGGAGTGGGAATCGAACCCACAACCTGTCGCGGTTACAGTCGCACACTTGTGCCACGACAGGCGGTTTTTTACTTTAATTTTTTGACTAAGTTTTATGACTTTAATTTTTTCTTTTTCTATGAATTTTCAAGTAAAAAATTCCTTTTTTTTAACTAAAACTTTAAACAAATCTATTCAAATTAATATATAACTTATATACAAGAAAATCGTAAAACTAGAATTGAATTGAATAAAACAACTAAGTTTGTAAAAGCAAGATCTAACAAAACCAATATTAGTATTATCGAGTTCGAAACGTGTTCCACAGAAAGTAGTTCAAAGACCGTTTTCTTGGTTCACTGAAATAAATTAAAGTGTTCACGTAATTTATGCAGGATAACAATATTATTTATGTTGAATAAAAGTTTTGGACTTTACAATTTATTTAATGAAATAGTACGAATATTACAAAAAAAATAGAAATATTTTTAATATCGTCTGTTTAAAAATTGGATATTCATTCGGCATTATGATTTTTTTTTGACATAAAGTCTTGTTTTTTGTTATTTACCTTTCCTACATATTTTTTTTTAACTTCACGCATTATCCCGCATATAGCAGGATAGGCAGAGGGAACCTGAGAACCTAGTGTTAAGACACTCTGTTTTCTTGCAACAATTCTGTTCCCCACTTTCCGCCGAATTGAGGCATTGCGTGCTGAGCGCTTGTTACCAAACCAGAACAGGAAATGAAAAGATTAACATTTCCTGGAGTGGGAATCGAACCCACAACCTGTCGCGTTTACAGTCGGACGCTTGTGCCTCTGCGCCACGACAGGCGTTATATATATATATATATATATATATATATATATATATATATATATATTTTTATATATCATATTTTTTACATATATCTTTTAAATGTTCATTACATGAGTAAAAGCTCATCATGGCTTAGTCGAGAGCTATACAAAGTAATTGCGGGTTCGATTGCCACTTGTCCAAATGTTATTATATTCCGCAGATAGCAGGGTAGGCAGAGGGAACCAGAGAACTTAGTGTTAAGACACTCCGTTCTCTTTTAACATTGCGGTTCCCTACTTAACGCCAAATAGAGGTATTGCGTGCTGAGTAGCGACGTCGTGCTTTGCCTTGTTACCTGAGCGAGGAAATGAAAATTCTAAATATTTAATATTTTTGTTAAATTAATTAAAAAAAAAACTTAATAATTAATATTTTCGTTTCCTGGAGTGGGAATCGAATCGAACCTGTCGCATTTACAGTAGCTCGTTTGAGCCTCTGCGCCACGACAGGCCTCAACAACGATTATATATAAAAAATAATTTAAAAACCCTACATTAAGCAATTTACATTATATATCGTAGTAACTCGTGTAACGTAAAACAATACATTTCGATCAACCATTTAAGGTAAGTGGAACAGGCGAGTCCTTATCTTACCACGGATTTTCTTATTATGGAGGGCATGTACTGAGCTAACTGGACTTGTAAACAGCAATTACTAGGTAGCTCGCAATCTTCAGCTAAATGTTAGTTTTGTATTGAATAAAGCAAATATGTTTTGTTGTGCTTTTTAAAGCGATTTTCGTTTTACAAGGGATTTAATTCAATTTCTTTGAAAGTAGTTTATATTTAATTTTATTATAAAATTGTAGTATTTATTTGTTACAATTATATAAATAAATACTATAATAAAACGTAGATTAGATTGTATTTTTGCATTTTAGATGGCTAATGTGTATTTGTGACTGTAAACGCGACAGATTGTGGGTGCGATTCCCACCCCAGGAAATGAAATTTTTCATTTCCTGGGTTTGGTAACAAGGCAAAGCGTGGCGTTGAGTTCCGCCACTCAGCAGGCAAAGCCTCAATTCGGCGGAAAGTGGGGAACGGAGTGTCTTAGCACTAGGTTCCCTCTGCCTACCCTGTTATATACGGGATACAGCGTGAAGCTATGTATGTATGTATAATGTGTATCTTATGGGGTTCCTTAAACTTGCAGTTGAGTTGATAGTACCAGGCTGCTTCGACCTATTCTCCCTGCAAAGCGATGGACATGTCACATGACATGACCATATGGTGAATTCGTGGAGTGGCATATTTTAATTATGATAAACGACCTGCCAAAGGTTGTACAGACCTCGGAATGCCTCATTTTTGCTGACGACATAAAACTGTTTTTGGGCATTGATAGTTCTGCGGATTGCGAAGCGTTGCAAGAGGATGTAGATAGTGTGGTGAAATGGAGTGAGGATAATCAACTTGAGCTCAATACGGCTAAATGCAACACAATTACGTTCACTCGTTCCTACTCACCTGTTTCACACATGTACAACATAGGTGGTAATCCTCTTACGCATGTGTCAACAGTCCGGGACTTAGGCTTAACGTTAGATACAAAACTAACGTTTAATACTCACATAACTGAGATCTGCTGCCGAGCTTATAAATCTCTTGGGTTTGTTATGAGACAAACTTCTAGGTTTCAAGATAGGAATACTATCATTAGTTTGTACAATTCTTATGTGCGGAGCCTATTAGAATATAATGATATCATATGGGATCCTCATGAGAGTACCTACAAACTCATGATAGAGAAGGTCCAAAAAAAGTTTGCCCGTTATCTTTATAAAAGGATGTACGGATATTATCCTTTTCTATATCCATCCCTTTTTGTAGGAGGCATGGTTGGTATTAACACCTTGGAACTAAGGCGAAAGTGTTCAATTATGTTGCACTATTTCCTTCTAATTAACGGGAAAATTGACAACTCTTCCGCTCTGTATCGCTGTCCACTGTATATTCCCGAACGTCTCGTGCGGGCGCACCGGCGACGGTTATTCGAGCTGCCCTCTGTGCGCACGCGGGCTGCCTGCTCTGCGCCCACCTACCAAGCCTTGAGCCTGCTCAATGCTCTGGTTGCCCAGGAATCGGATATTGATATGTTTTGTATGAGTGTAAAGGCATTTTTAAATATATGTATAGCATTATTAAGTAAATAGTTTAAGTTTTCTTTGTAACCACTAACATATATCTTGTTATACGCTTTGGCTTTGCTGTAAGTACAACAAGAATCTTTGTAATAATAAATAAATAAATAAATAAATAAATAAGCATTTTTAATTCCATTTGGAAGTGGTGGGTGCATTTTACAAGTTTTTGTCAATATTAAAGAAGAAGTAACAAGTACAAAATACTATAATGAGTATTCTGTTCCTGTTCTAGCATATTCGTCATATGTTCCAAATTATTGAAAAAAAAAACAGTAAATTATTGTTTTCTTAAAATTCTCTTACGTTTTAATGACCGTTGGTATAAAAAAAATCCAATTAAAATTTGGTTAAAACCGTACAAATCTTATTAATATTCAATATTAAAAAAAGGTGTTAACAAAGTTTAGTAAACAACTATCGATAAAATTAGCAACCCGTATTCTGCGTCAGTTGTATCAAGAGCATGTTATGTTCCACACATACTTAATTCAATGACCTCACAAATATATTCATTTTATTAACATATTATAATAATATATAAACAAAAAAAACAAAAAAAACTCAAAGAAGCCGCAGTTCAAAAGGATGCATTGTGGTATTTTTTTACTTATATTAGCCTAATTTGCTATTAAATTCACCCTTAGTATAATTCGTGCGAAGGGTAACTTTTATCTGATGAATTTTAACTTGTCATTCAAACACTTTAAATGTTAAATAGGGTAAGATATGCTTCCTTTTCTTTAAAAGGGCAAGAAACGAATTTTTCAAATAGTTTTTTTAACTGTCTCTCCCATATTTTCGAAAAATGACATACATTTCTTTTCGATACTTTGATATTTTGCGTTGGCGAAACTCAACGCTGCAATGTATTTAGCTATACTATTGATAAATCAATGTTTTAAATATAAATATATGTCCCAGTGAAATTTATACCTTACTTATTTTCTTACTTAACTTCAAAAAATACTAAAGATCAATAATATATAAGTAAATGACTAAATAACAGTAAATTATACATTGCATGTACACTAACATCAGTGATAATGTTTAAAAAAATATATTTTTATATAGATGTTATTTTGCAATTGAAGCTTTCACACATTAAAGTCATTATAGATGGTTCTCTAAACTATTTAAGGTCACGATGATTTGTTTGAACTTTCACTATTTATTAAGTTATTATGTCGAATTCATTCTTAATACCACCATACATAGTGTTTTAGTAAGTTTCGCTAATAATATTTAAGTCCTTTCATTTTTCACATAACCGGGTAGTCAGAGAGAACCGAATTCTGGATATTGCGTATTGAACGTTGAGTCATAGTCTGTCGCAGAGGCCCAAGCGTGCGACTGTAAACGCGACAGGTTGTGGGTTCAATTCCCACTCCAGGAAATGTAAAATTTAGTATTTTCATTTCTTGGGTTTAGTAACAAGGCAAAGCGCGGCGTTGAGTTCCGCCACTCAACATACAATGCCTCAACTCGGCGGAAAGTGGGGAACAGAATTGTTGAAAGAGAATGGAGTGTCTTAACATTAGGTTCTCTGGTTCCCTCTACCTACCCTGCTATATGCGGGATACAGCGTGAAGTTAAAAAAAAATACAGAATGACGAATATCAATGCTGCCCTTTGTGACCAGAGCGGAGAAATGCAAATAATTAAAAAATAAATAATAACTATTTCCCCGAGTGGGCATCGAACTCACAACTACTCGCATTTACGGCCAAACACTACACACTATGCTTCGATGCCCTCTATCTAAAGATCATTTCATTAATGACAAATACACTTTTAAAACTGATTTACAATCTTAAAGTATAAAGATTAATTCAATAGCAGATAAAGCAAAAACTAAATAACTCATAAGATTTTATAAATATAAATTCAAAAAAACACTTTCCACTTTTATATTCATAAATAAAGATATTTAATAAGAAGAAATAACATGAAAAGATATATTTTTTATTAAGTTTCTTACAAATGGATGGTACAATAGATATTAAAAGCAAAACATGCATTTTTCTGTACAGCTCCTTAATGCGTGTTGCCACACAAACGTTATCGCGAGCATCATATGAAGATTAAGGCTATGGAAGCAAATGCAACGTCATGCTCCTGCTAGTGTGGTATAATTTATAAGATAAAGGAAAAATATTTTTTAGAATTTTTTTTAACTTCACGCTGTATCCCGCATATAGCAGGGTAGGCAGAGAGAACCTGAGAACCTAGTGTTAAGACACTCCGTTCCCCATTTTCCGCCGAATTGAGGCATTGCGTGCTCAGTGGCGGAACTGAACACCGCTTTAAAAGAACATTTAAATTAAATTTTAAAATGTAAATGTAATCAACGCTGCGCTTTGCCTTGTTACCAAGCCCAGGAAATGAAAATACTAAACTTTTACATTTCTTGGAGAAGGAATCAAACCCACAACCTGTAGCGTTTGCAATTTTTTAGATAAATTGAACGCAGTAGATATTTTCATATGTTTTCTAAAAATGTTTTTCGTTTCCTTATTGTGTGATTAAACACTTTAAAATAACAAAAATATAAGAAACAATTTAATATAATGCAGTTTCACGCGTTAATCCCGCATAGTATGGTAGTCAGAGAGAACCTAGTGTCAAGACACTCGTTTGGCCGCTTTCTACCCAAATTCGAGATTTTGCGTGTTAAGTGAGGAAACTCAAAGCCGCGCTTTGCCTTACCAGAGCTAAGAAGTGACAATAATTTATCATAATAAATTATTTGTAATTCCCCCAGTGGAAATCAAACCCACGATCAGTCGCCGTTAGTCAGACGCCGTCTCACAACAACAAGAAGAGCTTTATTTTTAAAATATTAACATATAAAAATAACTAAATTTTCATTCTTTCTAGTTACGCCACAATAGCGATAGCGTTTTACATACATTATAATGTTACGTGCAGTTTATTATTGTACCACGCTCTTAAGTTTCTCTGTGCCCGAGGGAACGGAAAAAAATAAAAATGAGTAGTCTCCTTGCTGGCTTATCAGAATAGATTGCTTTTTCAAAACATCTTCAGTGGAAGATGCATATAAGAGCTATGTTCAAATGGTTTTAAATTTTAACAATAGCTTGTTTTATTGTTTTTTTGTTCGTAACTTTAATTTTAACTACATTTTAGTTCATATTTTTTAATACTTTGCTTTTAGTGTCCACTTTTATTCTTAGATCCGTGGATATTTGATTATAACATACTATAACATTTTTTTTTATAAAATCGCGGCGTTGAGTTCCGCCACTCAGCACGGAATGCATCAATTCGGGGGATAGTAGGGATCGAAGTGTCTTAACACTAGGTTCTCAGGTTCCCTCTGCCTACCCTGCTATATGCGGGATACAACTCAATTAGACTCAATTAGATTTCAATTTATAATTAGTGATAAAAATAATATAAACTCTTGTGTGAATTTGTAAAAACAATCATTTGACTCATAATCATCTAATAGATTCGAATCGAATTTGAAAATTTGATTGACTTAACTGAGGAGAGAAATTAGAAAATAAATATTCCAAAAGAAAATGTACGTTTAGTCAACTTTTTAATTATTTTTTAAGTCAACGCTTAGTTTAGCTTTCAAAACAGCTGGAGGTATGGAGTCGTTTTCTACTTGTCCAAACAATAAAAGTGTGTTCACTCGTTATTCCGCATGGTAGGATAATCAGAGAGAACCTAGTGTCAAGGCACGCCGTACGGCGCTTCCCGCCCTACTTCTAGACATGGCGTGTTAAATGTTGAAAACTCATGCCGCTATCGTACCAGTGTAGAAACTTGAAAAATACTTAAATATAATTAATTCCGCGAGTGAGAATCGAACCCACAACCAATCGCATTACAGCAGTGCAGTCAGAAGCTGTTCCACTGCACCACGATGATCATCAAAATCAAAAACAAAACTATTATGAAAAAGAATGTTGCCCGTTGTGGCGCAGAGGCTTAAACGTGCGACTGTAAATGCGACAGGTTGTGGGTTCGATTCCCACTCCGGGAAATGTAAAAGTTTAGTATTTTCTGTTCCTAGGTTAGGTAACAAGGCAAAACGCGGCGTTGAGTTCCGCCACTCAGCACGAAATGCCTCAATTCGGCGAAAAGTGAGGAACGAAATGTCTTAGCACTAGGTTTTCAGGTTCCCTCTGCCTACCCTGCTATATGCGGGATACAGCGTGAAGCCAAAAAAAAAGTTATATTTAAAACATTCATAAAAAGTAACTATTTTGAATTTCCTTTTATTACAATTCAATATTTACGCAATGGAATTGTAAATAAAACTTGAAGCTTTGCCTACCGCAGTCAAGGGTTACTGTCTGAAGTGGCGACTTAACCATCGTTATTTTTAATACCAATCACGTTTAGTCGGTGACTATTTATTTTAAAACATTGTTCATTTTCATATGCCTTAGCACGTTTTGTTTTAGTGTTACTATGTAAATATGTATTATTTTAAAAGAAATGTATGGGGTTTGTGTAGACTAATTGTATGTTTTTGTGTGTGTGACTTTAAAGTACTTGAGAACATGTTTACCTTTTTTATCAAAATTCACATTTGATTTCAGCTTAAATGTAAAAACACCTTTAGTCATAATGAGAATAATATTTAAAATAAGAGTAGATTCAATTGATTTCCTAATTCTTAGACGTTTTTTTATACAACCATTGAAGCTATGGTGGCTCAGTGGGACAATGTATGACTGTAATTGGCTTTGTGTTCGATTCCTACTCAGTGAATGATTACATTTCATTTGTTTTCATTTTTCCGCTCTGGTAAGACAAAGCGTGGCGATGAGTTCCGTCACTTAACACGTTAAGTCTCGAATTCGAGTGGAAAGCGACGAACGGACTGTCTTAACACTAGGTCCTCTCTGACTACCCTAAAAACGTGAAATTTCAATTTCAATTATGTATATGAAATCGGAAAACTGCATTTACAATTTTCCGGTTTCATATACGGCTAACTGCAACATATCGAAAAGACATGGTAGCTTCACATTACAAGACAAAGAAATCATTACTAAGTTATTCTTATATTATTGTCAAGGTTCAGAGACCTAATTTGCAAGAAGCAGGATTTCAATCAAGAAATTGATACAATCATCAATTCATTTTTTTTTTAACAATACATGTATTATATTAATTAACACGTGTGAAATTAATTATTAAATATATTAACAAAAAATATAAAAATAATAAATTAATATAAAGTTCACATCATAACTTTTTGTCCACCATATGTGATAGCTTCATTATGTGGTATTTCATCTCATTATAGCGCGCTATAGGGGGGCCATTCGGATTTGTCTAGTAGGTACCAACAAAAGACTTGTAAATCGTTTTAATGTACCCAGAATCAGAAAGTCATTACGCATTGTGTTTTAGCACCTGGTGAATAATATAGGATTCGAATTATAATTGTTTAATTAATATCACATAAAAGGTAGAGAGCCTTAATAGTTTTGTTCTGGCTTTGTTCGCTATAAAGATTTAAATTCTGTATAAAATAAGCTGTATTTGTTGGAAATTGTATTTTTTTTCCTTTTTCGGTATAGTAAAGCAAACATTGCATTAGATTCTGTCATTCAGCACGAAATATCTTTAAGAAAACCGTGGAAAAGTGGCAATAAGGGAAAACAGAGTGCCTTAACATATTGTCGCTCTGTTACTTGTAGAAAACGTATGTAAAATAATGATTATAAAGCATATGTAATAAGATTTTAAAAGAAAAAGGAAACTAACTTCAAATTAAATGTACTAAAATGTAATATTATTACGAATAGCTCAAAAACTACTACTCCGATCATGGCTATAATTAAATGAGACAACACCAGAAGCACTAACTATAATAAAAAATCATCAAAATTGATTTACCCAGTAAAAATTCTGCGGTACGACTAACACACATAATGAAAAAACAACATGCAATCAAATTGAGAACCTCTTCCTTTTTTAAGTTGGTTAAAAAATAAAATTTAACCTAAAACCTTAATACCTTTCATTACAAAAGGAAGGTACTTGCTACGTATATATTTTTTTCTCTTATCAAAGAATCAAAAACATTACATAAGATGTAATTATGTTCTTACCACCTTAAAAATATTCCGTTAGAACTGATGTTGTATTTTCAAATTAGTGTTCTCCAATTCCTTTTATGTAATTGATGATAAAGCTTATACTAATTGGCAAGTCGTATTTATTCGTTTTTTATTTACGTCTAAATTTAACATGAATTAATAATACTTATTTACAAAGGCTGCTTCTTTAAGGTAAATGTTTTTAAGGTCGTTAACAAAAATAACATACCATAGTTATAATTCTTGTAATATTATTTTAAAGGTCATCATAGCGCAGTGGTTCATGTCTGACGGTAGATGCAATTAGTTATGGGTTCTGGAAAAACCAAACGCGGCGTTGAGTTTCGCTAATGTCTTGATTCCGGGCGGAGAGATTTTATACGATTTTATAATTTATGTTATATTATGTCCACAATTAGTTTCTTATTGTACACCTAATGATGGGTAGTTCATAAGTTGTGGACCACTACCACATTTGTAATAGATAACATGCAATAAGAAAAAAAGCTCTTTAAAGTTAAATTGTTATATATTTTTCTATTATAATTAAACTTCTATCAAAAGAGGAAAATTTGGCGGAAAGTGAGGAACGGAGTATCTTAGCACAAGGCTCTCAGGTTCCCTCTGCCTACTCTGCTATGTGCGGGATACAGCGTGAAGCTAAAAAAAGGAAAACCATTAAGTTAAATGCACTAAAAAGTAAAATTATTATTAATAACTGAAAACTACTCGTCAGATCTTAACTATAATTAAAGAAGACTATATCAGAAACACTAACTATACTATGAAAAAAGAATCATCAAAATTGGTTCAACCAGTAAAAAGTTATGCGAGTATCAAATTGAAAACCGCCTTATTTTGTAGTTGGTTAAAATAAATAAGTTATATAATTTTAAAAATATTTATATATATTTATGCATAACATTTCACATTTTATTCGCTTGCATCTTCAAAATCTCTATCAAAGAAAGCGGCTTACCTGGCATGAGGCAATTTCGCCGTCCACTGGCTACAGCAAAGGGAATTACGCTTATGAAAGTGTTTGTACGGTATCATGTAATAGTGTTAGCGAACAAGCATAATGTACAATAATTTTGACCAACTGCTTTACTAAAGCTTCCTTCTCTCTAGATGTAATTGAGTTCAGAAATTTAATTCTATTGTGGATTCAAATTTTACTTAAAATATATATGTTGCTATGTTGTCTGAGGCCATCGTGATGCGAACAGTGACTAATAAATGCAATTGGTTGTGGTAACATTCCCACATCCCACTTGAGGGATCATTATATTTAAATTAATTTCATTTTCTTCACGTGGTTGATCCCACCACCCAAAAGTCAATGTCTGGAAATTAGGCCAAAGGTAAACAGAGTGTCTTAACTCTAGGTTCTGTTTGCCTTCTATATACAGGAGAAGCGTGAAATTAAATCAAATATTTAATAACAAGACATAGTATGACTATATTGTACATCTACAATTTCTTTCATAAATATTGGTCTACAATAAAAAATATTTTCGTTACACGTTTTTCATATTCAAAATTATATTTTATTTATTTTCCTCTTCGTCATTGTGAAACGGCACTTTCACAAAATTAATCAAATTATTTATTTATGTTACATTGATGTAGTTGTAATTCGTGTAAACTTAAACGAGATTAAATACATATATAGAAATGGTAACATTGTATGTATCCAATTTTTGTACGTTTCAATATTCATCAAGATTAAAGAAGAGAGCCGATTTCAAATAAAATGTACTAAAAAGTAACATTATTACAAATATCTCAAAAACTACTTGTCAGAATTTAAATTAATTTGAAATAGACTAACCAGATTTAAGTGGGACCATGTAGTCTCATAGAAGCACTAGATGTCATATAAAAAAAAGAATCATAAACATACATTAAAAATACAATCGAATTAAGAACTACTTCCTTTTTAAAGTCGGTTAAAAATATAAAAATACTACATACTTGTATAATTTAGTATAATCATTAATATTATACTTCAAAACAAGACATGTAATAAGTGTCATTTGTGCATATTTGTTGTCAAATTGTATGCAATGAAGGATAATTAAATAAATATTATATTAAATAAATATTAAAAACGAACATGGCAACATAATAATATGATGAATTTAGGTCAAGTACATCTCATTTTTATTTGATTTTTACTCTGTGGCTAACTATCTTGTCCTTAATCGAGTCGTAATGCGTTATTAAATGCTTATTTGGAATCTCTCCGACCTTGTGTACTTTGATTCACCGTAATAAAATGTCTACAAATTATTATAATATTATTTATACAGTGTGAATTAACAATAGATTTTAAGCTTCTGTATTTTTATGTAAAGAAATATTGTGAACGCCTGTCGTGGCGCAGAGTACAAGCGTGCCACTGCAAACGCGATAGGTTGCGGGTTCAATTCCCAATCCAGAAAATGAAAAGTTTAGTATTTTCATTTTCCTAGGTTTGGTAATAAGGCAAAGCGCAGCGCTGAGTTCCGCCACTCAGCACGCAATGTGTCAATTCGGCGGAAAATGGGGAACTGAGTGTCTTAGCACTAGGTTCTCAGGTAGCTTCTGCCTACCCTGCTATATGCGGGAACAGCGTAAAGTTAAAAAAAATAAAAAAATATTGTATAGAGAGGCTAGACTATGTACGATAGTCATGGATATGATATTCTCACTTAAGGGAATGTCTTTATTTAAAATATATCGTTTCTAGTTTATTAAGACAAAGTACAGCATTAAGTTAAACTATATTGTACCCAATTTTTAAAACAGAAAGTGGCGGAGGTTATCAATTCGATTGTTTTTTTATATGTGTTACCGCATAACTTTTTATTGGATAAACCGAATCTGATGATTCTTTTTTTATATGATAGCTAATGCTTTTGATGTGGTCCTATTTAAGATCTGAAGAAAAGTTTTTGAGTACTTTATAGTATATTTTAGTTCAAATTGGTTTCTTTTTTCGTTAAAATCTTATTCATTCGAAAGAAAGTCAAAAATAAATATTACATATACTCAAGAAAATTAATAGTATTACCACGTTATTCCAAAATAAAGACATATTTTATCGCACTTGTCACCTACAAATCTTGGTGGACACACCCATGTCTGCATATGTACAATACTCACGTGTTACGCAGTCAAAAACAATTGAATGCTTTCTTAATTTGTTTAAGTAATGAGCGAAACGCGGAATCATATAAGTTTTGTTTTCATGTCACAGATATTTTTTTTTTATTATACTGCTATAATTTAGGACATATTTTTGATTTCACCATTTAATTTGTGCCATTTTATATAAAAGGGTTAACTGGCGCACATTCCTATAATATTCGTTAACACTATGTTTACCAGACGTGAATAAGCTAACAAATCCAAAACGCTAGAGCTAACGCTTCTAGAACTGATGTGAACTGTAAATTCTGTTTTTGTGTTTTTTATGTTATTCAAATACATTTTTACATGAAAGTGTTTGATATGTTCGATTTTGTTTTATTAAGTCACTTATTCATACTGTAAATGGAATTATCTTAATTTATATTTAATTTAAAGAAAAACGTACTGAACAAGTCGTACTATTAACCTATTCACACCTCGTACGAATGTATTCGAATGTTAATAATACTTTGAAATTATTATTAAAATGCAGTTTCTTAAGCAAAACCTAGAATTTCGCACTACCTTCCTAATATAGCACATAAGCACGAGCTCAATTCTCACTTGGGGACAAGATTATATTAAATTATTATCATTTTTGGACTGACAGGACAAATCATAGCATTGACCCGCAATGTCTTAATTCTGGTGGAAAGTAGCGAAATGAGTGTCTGGACAGTAGAATCTATCTGATTACCCTGCTATGGATAAAGAGTGAAATTATTTCTTCTATGTCCCTAATGTATTTCTGCTTGTATCTTGCACCATGAGCTACCAAGATCGTTGTAGCTGTCCACCTATAAATAGGTGCAATCGATGAGACAATACAATCCAATCCCAAGAGAACAATGACTATAGTCGTACACAACTGTAAGGATGAATCTGATGTTCGTAAAGATCATCTGATATTATCTTACTATGGTTATGTAATATTTTCATGTAACATCATAATTTATCAATATTTTTGGTGCTAACTTTATTATGGTTATTTTGTTACGACGGCCTAACCATAGACTACTAATAAAGTCCATGGTTAGGCCGTCATTGCGCAGTGAAAATGCATCTGACTGTAACCCGAATGATTGTGAGTTCCCACTCGGAACTATATGAACTATAAATTATATTTATTTTTTCTTACGTATTTTTTATGTGCAATAAGGAATATTATATAATATATTTAAATTATTTTTATTTCTTCGCTATCATAAGAAATTTCACGTTGCTCAATTGTTGACAGTGTATTGAGTACTAGTAATTATTATTAAGTTTTTTTTATGAGATAAAAGTCTTATATTAGGAAATTCTCCTTAAAGATAATTAATAGGATGCTCCTCATTTCCTATAGTAGACAATTATTGTTTTCCTATTGTAAAAAATCTTTAGCTTTTTTCTTTGATTTTTCTTATTAGCACATATCAGTCAGAGAGATTATGTAAATATATTATAGTAACATATAATTAACTATATAGATATTAAAGTTCAAAATAAAAACATAAAGACTACATGAAGAACACGAAAACCGTTACAAAGTAGCTAACAAACACATCTTATATGAATTTACTACAGTAATTATAATAGAAATTTTAGCAAAAAAATATTACGAGTAACTTAACAACTTCTCATTAGATCTTAACTAATTTTGAAAGAGACTTTATCAGAAGCACTAGCTATCACATAAAAATAGAATCATCATAATCAGTTCTACCGGTAAAACGTTATAGGATAACACCCATAAAAGACAGTGGAATTAAGAACCTCCTTTTTTTGGAAATCGGTTAGAAATATAAATAATAAAACCATAAATAGTACGAATACTAACAAACATATCTTATATGACTTAGCTTGGAGTAATTAAAATAGAAACTATAACAATAAAAGTGATTCCAAAGAAAATGCACAAAATAATAAAGTTATTACGAATAACTCAAAAACCACTTATTAAATCTTAACTCAATTTAAATACGACCACATTAGAAGCACTAGCTATCATACAAAAATAGAATTATCAAAATTAGTCCGACCAGTAAAAAGTTCGAAACTTTTTAATCGCAATCGCATCGCATATAAAAAAATGTCGAATTAAGAAACTTCGTTTTTGAAAGTCGGTTAGAAATATAAATAATAAAAACATAAATAATATGAATTCTCAATTCCGCGGACAGCGGGGAGCGGAATTGTTGAAAGAGAACGGAGTGTCTTAACATTAGGTTCTCAGGTTGTTCCCTCTGCCTACCCTGCTATTTGCGGGATACAGTGTGAAGTAAAAAAATAAATAAATAAATAGAACAAATTTTACATCTTAAGCACACGAAAACCGTTACAAAACAACCAACAAACATATCTTATATGACTTAGCTTGGAGTAATTAAAACGCTACCGAGCGAGAAGCGCTATGATGACTCTATTCTGTTAATTAATGTATCTACTACTTACCTTAATTGCACTATACACTCCAAAAGCTCGTATTAAACATCAAATATATTATTCCCTGTAACACAGTATAATGTAAATATTGGTTTTATCCTATTAACTCTAAATTATATATGTAACTATTTGAATTTCACTTTAAGCTTTTAGTTTTTATGTGTCAGAGATATACGCTGGATTAATGGCTGAGTTAAATTTGATTATCAGTTTAAAGTTACAATTGTATGTATACTTTTACCCGACTTGAAAAACATGAGGAGGTATTTTTTAATGTACGTTACCGCATAACTCCTTACTGTGTGAGCCAATTTTGATAATTATCTTTTTATATGACAGCTAATGCTTATGATGTAGTCACAGTTGAGTTTTGTTAAAATCGGACAAGGAGTTGTTAGGTTATCCGCAATAATTTCACTTTTTAGTGCATTTTATTTTGACGTCTGTTTTCTTTTTTAAATACTTTTTTTAACTTTACGCTGTATCCCGCATATAGCGGGGTAGGCAGAGGGAACCAGAGAACCTAGTGTTAAGACACTCCGTTCTCTTTCAACATTTCCGTTCCCCACTTTCCGCCATTGAGGCATTGCGTGTTGAGTAGCGGAACTCAACGCCGCGCTTTGCCTTATTACCAAACCCAAGAAATGAAAATACTAAATTGTACATTTCCTGGAGTTTTTAAATATTTTACTTTTAAATACAACACCAAGAAATAAAGATAATTTATGTATAGTGAATTAAATAAAAACAAAGAAAACGTATTTTGATAGGAAAAGTAACAAATATGGCTCAATAATTTTTTTTTAATGAGTCCAAGATTTGAGGCCATCGTAGCGCAATAGTCGCACCAGTGGTTGTGATTTCGATACCCAGTTGGGGAAATGACATTCAAGTTATATTAACATACACGAATAAGCCGAAGAATAAGCCGAATTCCGCCTCTCAACATGCAATGTCTTAATTATAATTATTATTATTTTAGTGCTATGCCAGAAAGAGAAGCTATATATAAAAACACAATGAAGACTAACAACTTTTAGCAAACACAACTAACAAGTAGTTACCTAGTTCTCATATCCAGACTGCTTCTTATAAGGGTAAGAATTCTAGACTGCTTTGGCACTGTAATTATTACGGATCGACAGTTATGTACAACGACTGGTAATGAATGACTTCACGTGAGATCGCAAAAAGTTGATCACTGAATGTGTAGCTACTTTATGTATAATTCACTTTAATTAACTTGCTTTCTATTTATGAATGAAGTTATTGTTAGCATCGTTTATTTTTAACCGACTTCATAAAAAAAGTTCTCAATTTGGACTGTATTTTTTTACGTGTTATAACGTATTTTGATGATTATTTTTAATTGTAATAACTAATGCTTTTGATGTGGTTTCGCCAACTAAATTTAATAGTTAAGAACGGACCAGTAGTTTTTGAGTTATTCGTAATATTTTTACTTGTTAAAACATTTTCTTTAAACAAAGTTTTATTTTTTTTTTAAACATTTTATATATTCTTATTGTTTTAATTTAAATTTATTTATTCCTAAGAAGTGCACATACATAGTCGAAGATGTAATAATTAATTATTCATTTGGCGTAAATAAATGTCAAAAATTTTTTAGTTTAGTAAATGTTAAGTAAAAATAACACCATTTTTACAAATATGTCACAAATTCAGAGTCATTTTGTTAATTTCCTAGCAAAAATATTCTAATTTTGTAGCATATGAGCTGTTATGTATTTTTACGTATTGTTTTTACGTATTAACTTTACAACTATAGTAATAATAATAATCAAAAAGAGAATTGTTAGAAGAGAATATATTACTTTAAAGTATATTAAAAATGGTCTATGTCCAAGAAATGAACTAAAGAAATTTTAGACAAATAAAAAACTAAGCCAGACTATACAATATCTATATACTTCGCGAATGCACGTAATGAGTGCAAAACCCGCTAGATTATTGTTAACAAAATATAAACGTTCCCCAGATCTGTCGTTGGCTTTTAGTAGTAATTTCTAGTTCATTGTAATTAAATAATAGTGAAAGAACAGTAAAAATATATAGGTGTGATGTAACAGTGAGCAGTACAAGAGGAGAAGAGACCTCGGTTGACCTCCGAGAACACAGTGTCAATGATACTGGAGGAAGGTCACGTAAAAATCGTTAGGACCCCCTGGGTTTATGTCAAGAGGTTGATACATGTGGCAAAGAAGTAAGTAGGGGCCATTAGGGCGTTCCGTTCTCTCTGACCCCGGTTAGGATAAAGCGTGAAGTTAGAACAAAATGGCATATCACTCTTTTTGTCAATTTTCTTTTTTAACTTCTATGAACATATAGCTTGAGTATATAATATAGGAGGATATTGCGGCGCAATGGGGCAGCATCTGACTGTAAATGTAAGTTGTAGGTTCGATTCCTCTCGGGGAACAATTATATAATTATTTTAACAATTATATATTTATTTATTATTTTTTTTAGCTTCACGCTGTATCCTGAATATAGCAGGGTAGGCAGAGGGAACCTGAGAACATAGTGTTAAGACACTCAACTTTCCACCGAATTTTGGCATCGCGTTATGAGTGGCGGAACTGAACGCCTTGCTTTGCCTTATTACCAAACACAGGAAGTGAAAATACTAAACTTTTACATTTTCTGGAGTGGGAATCGAACCTACAACCTGTCACGCACGCACACTTGTGCCTCTGTGCCTCGACAGGCGAACTTATATTTAATTATTAATTATTTTTTATTTCTACGCTCTCGTAAGACAAAGCTGCGCGTTGAGTTCCGTCACTTAACACGTCATGTCTTGAATGATATAAAATAAAATAGTTTAAATTAATTTTACTTAAGTAAATAAAATACTAATACAGTAGTATATTAATTTCCATAACACATCTCTTATATTATGATTTCACGAATAATAAAGATGATAACAATAAGTAAAATGCATGTAATAACCACTAAAGGGCGTGTCTTTTGATAGATTCAGATGCATAAACACTACGTGGGAGGAATAATGTGTAGACTCCCGAGTGTAACACGACGAGAGCATGTGGATATTCCCTTATAAATTATGTTAACCCTATATTTTACTAGACTGTGAATATATTTTAAATATAAACGTTTTCTGAACAGGATTTAAATTCAAAACCAAAGTAAATAATTAGGCACTTTTTATTTGAGACATAATGGCGTATTCTATTAATAATTGATATTATGAATGCGAAAATTTGTGAGGAGGAATGGATTTTTGTTATCTTTTCACACAAACACGGATCATAGTGAAACTTTAGAATAGTATAGCCTATACATTAAAATAGCACAAAGGCTACCATTTTTAATGATTTTGTGTAATTACACAAATTTTGTGTAATCTAATTGGCTAAATTTAGCCATAATGGGTCTAGTCGGATAAGCTAAGAAAAACTGCACTGGCATGTAATGGATTGATTTTACCATATTTATATTGCTTTTCATCTAAAATAGCGACACACTTAATTTTGTATCTCTCACCCTCGCAGGAAGGGAGTTATGGAGGTTACAACCCTTAATAAAAAAGTTAATTTTCTCAGTATCTATTAAAGATATCTTTATGAAATTTAAACTGAACATTATTATTCAGGAGCTCAATATAATATATTTTTTACAGAATTTTTGAAAAGATTTAAATACTAGAAAACGAGAAGTTAATTTTTTGGGGGTAATTTTTTATGCCAACCTCTGAAATGACACCTACCAAAAATATATTATATTTATTTATTAGTGAGCTATCTTATATTTAAAATTTCGAAAAAAAAATATTTAAGGGATTCTTATAAATACCTATAAACTATATACTAACCAATTCGATTCCCACTCGAGAAATGATTATCTTTAATATTTTCGTTTCTCCCTTCTGCTAATATAAAGTGTGGTATTGAGTTGTGCTACTTAATACATAGTGTCTTCAAATCGGGCGGAAAAAGGAGAACGGAGTGTCTTGCCACCAGTTTCTCTGTGACTACCCTTTCATACGGAATAAAGCGTAAAGCTGCTTTTATTTATTTTTTATTGAAGAAGAAGAAGAATATATATATATATATTTATTTTTATTTAAAGAGCTGAGTCACTTAAGTAGAATATTTTTAATTATAGTTAAACCGTATCTCTAATTCCTTACCCTTATTATATACGTTGTACTTTGAACTTGAAATATTATGCCGAATCATCTCCTGGCCTCAGGACGGTTACATAATTTGTAGACATTTCTCTGACCATGTTAGTACAAAATAATAATGCATTACTTTAAGTAAATAGTTAAATTCATAAGTTCATATAATAATATGTTATTTTGTTATGGCCGGGTCATAAGGGCCGCTATTTTTAATAACCGACTTTAAAAAGAAGGAACGCCTGTCGTGGCGCAGAGGCACAAGCGTGCGATTGTAAGCGCGTCAGATTGTGGGTTCGATTCCCACTCCAGGAAATTTAAAGCTTAGTAATTTCAAGCGCGGCGTTGAGTTCCGCCACTCAACACGCAAAGCCTTAATTTGGCAGAAAGTGGGGAACGGAAATGTTGAAAGAGCATGGAGTGTCTTAACACTAGGTTCTCTGGTTCCCTCTGCCTACGCCGCTATATGCGTGAAGTTAAAAAAAATAATAATAAGAAGGAAGTTCTCAATTTGATTAGTTTTTGATGTGTGTCACTGAATAACTTTTTACTGTGAATGTGAATCATTTTTGATATATCTTTTTTATATGATAGCTGCTTCTGTCGAGACCCCATTAAAATTTTCTTTAATATCTAACAAGTTGTTTTTAAGTTATTCGAGAAACGTTACTTTTTAGTGCATATTCTTCGAAGTTGATTTTCTTTTTTGTTAAATTCTTAATTAAACTTTAAAAAACTGCATCACTAATACATAAATATTTCCATTTTCTTGCTCTGGTAACAAGATAAAGCGCGGCGTTATGTTCCGCCAATCAGCACGCAATGCCTCAATTCGGCGGAAAGTGGAGAACGAAAATGTCAAAAGAGAACGGAGTGTCATAGCACTAGAGTCTCTTATTCTCTCTGCCTACCCTGCTATGATACAGCGTGTCGTGAAGCTACAAAAAAAATAATTTTATTTTTAATTTACAAAGAAATTTATTAAAACTATTTAAATCAATAATTAACTGCAGCTTATCGAAAATAGTTAATAAATAAGTCTTTGAAGCTAGAATCCGATCATTACATCTAGAGAAAGGCCGAACAAAATTCCAAAACAGACATAAAAAGATAAGCTCTTCTTAAACGGTGCTTACAATTTTCATATTATCGATACTAGAGGCTCGTCCAATAGCAGTTGTGAAACTACTATAAATTTCGTTATTTACTGCATATTAAACGATATTGTATAGGAATAATTACTGTATTTATTTATAAATAGAAATTACTTACTATTACAGGTATTTATATATGTACATAAAATATTTTAACATATTTTATGTTAATTAAGTTAAATTGCAGATTTCGATTTACAAATCCTATAAGCGTTAAATATTAGTAGAGATTTGTCGAAACCGCAAACTAAATTGACGCTAAGCTCTTCGTATGTTTATTAGATTTCTCTTTGGCAATGTTTTATTTTTGAAGATTTGGATATAAATACAATTTACTGGCAAAGTAAGCTTTATATTTTTATTACTAATAAATTTATTTACTTTATTCAACTTTAGTACCTAGCAGGTAACGCTGTTCTTTAATTTCCAATTATCAAGAGACATTTTATATTAGGTTGTCGATCAAATGTAGCGAGTTTTACAAAGTGCATTATCAAATAAAAAGCAGTAAGAAATAACTGTTACGAATAACTCAAAAACTACTAGTTCGATCTTAACCAAATTTATATGGGATCACATCAGAAACACTAGCTATCATATAAAAGAAAATCATCAAAATTGGTTCACACAGTAAAAAACTATTCGTTGTTTGAAGTCTGCTTAAAATTGATAAAGTTTTTTCAACATTATCTTACTTTGATATTATGAAAACTCAAAGATGAAATTATCTATTTATTAAAATAAAATAAAAACAGTGTTAATTGTAACACTGTTTTTTTTTTCGTTCTGGTCTACAAAGGCGCGTCTTTAAGTCCCACCACTTACATCCAATATCTCAATTTTAGCAGAAAGCGCATAACAGAGTGTCTTAACACTAAGTTCTCTCTGACACACTATGCGGTATAAAACGTAAAAAAAAAGGTGAACACTAGCTAGAAATATTAACATTTCAACAACTCACAACAACTTTTACTAAAAAGTAACACAAACTTAAAAAAACTAAGCAATAAATATCACCAGAAATATTTATTACTGTTTTATCTCAATAAATAACAAATATAAATAGAGTCTTTATTCGTCTATATCAAATTACTTCTCACATAAAAACTAACCATAACCGTCCAACGCCCAAAAACCAAGGAGCAATACATATAAAGTATACAAACAAAAACTAAGCTTTTCATATGCGGTATAGTTCTGACCATTAAACGTAACTAGAAAAAACGATCAGATAAGTGTTTGACAATAGAACCGAATAAAGACATCATATCATTCTGTAACAATAAATGTATGGAAGAGCGGTTAAAATACAAAAGGGACTTTTTGAATGGTTTCATAGTATAAGATTTTTCAATTCTTAGACAAGAGGAGTGATCAAAATATAAGCAAGTTGTGTTATTTATGATTTTACGAAAATTGCGTATGAATAAATCAAGTTAAAATGGGCTTCCGTTTGGATTCTTTCAATCGATATATCATGGTGGTTGGTAGGTATTATGGTGGTTGGTAGTGGGTTCGAATCCTACTTTAGGGGAATGTTTATATTGAAATTATTTTCATTTCTTCGCTCTATTAAGACAACGCGGCGTTAAGTTACGCCGCATGTTACGAGATGTCTCGAATTTGGACGGAAAGTGCCGAATGGAGTATCATGACACTAGGTTCTCTCTTACTACGCTGCTATGCGGAATAAAGCGTTTAGCTGATTTTGTTTTTTTTAAAAGAATTTAGTACTTATATAGAAAGAATATGGTAGGCTTAAATAATCGTCATTTCTTTTTAGGAACATTCAACACATAAGAATAGATATTGGTTTCAAGTTCAGTATCATATATTTATTTACATTATTTGATTCAGTGATTTTTATCAAAAAACATGTTGTATAATTTAAGATAAAATCTGCTATTTTTTATACAATATTTAAACTGTACATTTATATATATGAACCAATATTCTATTCTGCGAATTATCTAACAATATCTTCCAAATTTCTTATATTTATGAAAAGAAAAAACACAATTTTTCATATATATCATTCAAGTACACACAACTTTTATTGTAATATATCTATTGCAAACCCACCGGGGGCTCGTTAAATGTTATCAAAGTTATTTATTAGTAACAAGTTATCGATGCAAAAAGTGTGAATGTGTATATACAGGCATACTCTTAATATTATGACGGCTTCCCGCTGCGGCGTATTTGGCGATGCGGGTGTCTTATCTAGATGGACACGACATTGCAGCTGACTTCATCATTGACAATAAAAGATCCATTTACTTTATTTTGGTAGACATTTGGTTAAGTAATATGTAAGTTGAGACCATCGTGGCGTAGTGGCATCGTCTGATGGTTGAGGGATCGATTCCCAAGATTGGTTTATGTTATTTTATTTCCCCAAAAAAAACGTTAAGCTGGAAAAAAGTTTATGTTAAGAAATTTATTAACATACAGTACATATTATGTTTAATACTACAAATATGTTCGTGAAATGCAATATAGATTCGATTATATGTTTTTAAAAAATATCATATTTTATTGAACTCGCAACTCTCCAAAAGAGGCGGTTTAATATTTTGCTGAGTTTATATAACTTTTTTTTTTAACTTTACGCTGTATCCCGCATATAGCAGGGTAGGCAGAGGGAACCTCAGAACCTAGTGTTAAGACACTCCGTTCTCTTTCAACAATTTCGTTTCCCACTTTCCGCCGAATTGAGGCATTGCGTGCTGCGTGGTGGAACTCAATGCCGCGCTTTGCCTTGTTACCAAACCTAGGTAATGAAATTACTAAACTTTATATTTTTTCTTGAGTGGGAATCGAACCCACAACCTGGCACACGCTTGTACGTCTGCGCCACGACAGGTGTTAAGGTATAACTTAAATATAAGTTAACATTTAAGTATAAAATATTCTTATATACGAAATTGCACTATAGAATTTTACTATAATATCAATTACAATAATATCACTGTTTTTTTTATATGTAACAATATTAAGTTGCATAGTCAAAGCCTACTTCATAAAAACGATAAAGTTATTCAAAGGATGACCTTAAATTCAAGTTAAAAATCTGAGAAACTTAACTATTTCCTACCTGCGTGTTATAATTAAAATTTACGTTGCACGTGAGATAAACTAATACTAATAAACTGAAAGACTTCAGCTTAAAGACGTGGAAGAATTTCTACATTCTCTTGATGTTTAGATAATCATATTTATTATAGTGACTTCTATCACACGCAGTAGACAAATTAAATGCGTAACTTGATAGGGTGAGTGAGAACTTTTGAAAATAAAGTTTTGTTGAATTTATTTGGAGTTTATTAATAAAATATCAGTTAATTGACTTCGTATTAGATAAAAAGCTTGCTATCATTCTCTGAACTTATTTTTGCATCTGTGTAAAAAACTTTTTATATAATTATTTTAAGATTGTTTTCGTCAGTTTTAGAAAAAGAAAAAAATTGTTCTTCAGTATTTTTTCTTTAATGGAATGTCAGTTTGAGGTTTCATTTTCCAAATAATTAAAACCTTTTTTTTTTAACCTCACGCTGTATCCCGCATATTGCAGGGTAGGCAGAGGGAACCTGAGAACCTAGTGTTAAGACACTCCGTTCTCTTACAAAAATTACGTTCCCCACTTTCCGCCAAATTGAGGCATTGCGTGTTGAGTGGCGTTCTTAAATCTTACAAAAATATCTAATACCATAACATATACCTATATTTTCTGACAATACTAGAAAAATATTGAGAACCAAATATTTCATTTCAACATAAAACGAATAAAATTTAAATATCAATATCTGCTCAAACAATTCGCTTTAAAAACCAAAATACACGAGTTAGTCTTTAAGCCCTCTTATGCCTTTGCAAAAGCTGAATAGAGCTCGGTTATAAGAAAAAAGAACCAGGTGCCCAAACCCTTATTGTTCGAGTGAGAGATTAATAAATCTCTGAGCATGTATATCTGCGACCGATCTCGCGGTATCTGAGGTTGAGCCAGGACGTTATTGCGAGCCCATTCAAATGCCACAGTTGAACCAAACAGCTCCTTTGTTAGGACAAAGGTGTCGCAAAGGAAAAGGGGCTATCGGCGATCTACCTTATCTCGATGCCAAAATTTGGTAGATCTAATTTCTTTCCATATGTCGTAGTTATGTGTGTTATGGGCGTAAAAAAATTTAAAATTTCAGTAGTTAAAATCTTATATATGTCTTTAGAAACAATATAATAGTAAGTGTTTATTATTAACGACTGTCAGCGCAAAGGCACATGCGTGCGAATGTAAACGCGAGAGGTTGTGGGTTCGATTCCCACTGCAGGAAATGGAATTTTTCATTTCCTGGGTTTTGTAATAAGGCAAAGCGTGGCATTGAATTCCGCCACTCAGCAAGCAATCTCTCAATTCAGCTGAAAGTAGGGAGCGGAGTGTCTTAACACTAGGTTCCCTCTGCGAACCCTGCTCTATGCGGGATACAGCGTGAAGCTATATGTATAAGCTGTATGAATGTATGTGTTTATTATGTTATAGTACTACATTTTTAATTTTATACGACATAACATATTTATTGTTCAGTATTACTCTTCCCATCGTCTCAGAATTTTATTCATAATGGCTTGTATCGCCATGGTAGAAGCGGCCTGTATTTTCTAGAATTCAGTGCCTTTAAAGACTCGTAGATTGGATTTTTATAAACATAACAATATTTTTTATAGGTTCACGCTGTATCCCGCACATACAAGAGTAGGCAGAGGGAACCTGAGAACCTAGTGTTAAGACACTCCGTTCAATTAAGATTTCCGTTCCCCACATTCCGCCGAATTAAAGCATTGCGTGCTGAATGGCGGAGCTCAACGTCGCGCTTTAGCTCATATTATGTATACGAATTATATTTTTAATTATTATATATTAGCTCAATTTTCTACGTTTACTACGGCAATCAGTAATTCTGACAACAGCTAACAATTGTAAATCCATATATCATCCACGGATAAATACTTATCCGTAAATGATTTAACATCCATACTGATTGATGTTTGTCCTCCAAAATCCCATACTACATTTTTACTTTCTAAAAAATGACAGTGAACACAATACTAACAATTGGGCCGATCAAATGGAATATTAAGTTCGGTTGTCATTTTGACGATACGCTTTGAGTGTACTTTGAGTACAAAAAAATATTTTTTAAGCTATTTTAGTTTTAATTTCTAATAGAATAAAATTCAAATTTATTTGGATCAAATTTTGACTAGGAAATGAAATGAAAAAACGTTGATATTGTCAGATGCGTTTATGGGTTATGATTTATGACCAATGACTCCCAACGGGTTCTATGATAATCTTATTCAGGCCTTACTTGGGTACACAATGCTACCTAAATTAGCTACAGCCTTTACAGAATCTCATGCTACTCCTTTCAATCTGTTTGAGAATAATTCCTAACATGTTCGTAATAAGATCACATTTAAGAGTATTACCACTTACTTTGTGGTTCAGACAAGGAGCTCATAGTGTCATATTGACGTGAATAGCGATTCTTTCCTTTTAAAATGTATGACAATTATAATTTGCTAAGATTAATGTTCATTTAATTAAAATACCTAATATGCTTATTGTGCGTTTCTGTATATAAATATGCAGTTTTAGTTTACTATACTATATTCTTCGTTAATATCTTGGATATATAAAAGGAAGAGTGTCGGTAATTATTAAATTACTGTTTTCTTTTTTATGAATTAAATTACATCCACGGGCTCACACTTGCCCGTGCCTTTTGTTTCTTTTTTTTTAATTTATTATTTGTTACATTTTTTTTTTAATAATGACCCATTGTCCCTCTGGCATAACTAAAGATTTTTTATATCTCTATTATTATTATTTTTTAATCACATACTATGAGATTAAAACAGGATGTTTTATTTTTCCCTACCTACATTATTATACTAATACTACTTAGCTTACTTTGAAGTTTTTTTAATAGTTATGATTTGATTTGTTACATTTGCAGCATACTTAAATAGAACTACTTAATTGATTTAATTGTATCTTATTATTTTTTTTTTGCGTTAGTCAATTGTTATAAATATCCAGGACCAGGTTAGCGACAGTTATCAAGGCGTACGTTTTTACTTTTACTTTTTTCTCATATCGTAAATTACTGTTTAGGAGTTATAAACATATATTCTTCAGTACATAAGTGATTCAAAATATATTTTAAGTGCTGTGATTCCTTGAAATGTGATATGTTTACTTACTAACCAATAAATAACACATAGATTACTCATTTGACAAATTACCGTTAAGTGATAGATGTAGCTGACTATTACAAATGTAAATATTTTCCTAGACTTAATTTTGAAATTCAAGCATTGTGTCAACTTAGGTCATTGATAAAACCTAGCTTACTATATTTAAATTATAGAAAAAAAAACCAACAAACGTCTCCAAACAAAAGCAATAAATCACACACCAAATGAATTTTAAAAAAATAAAAATATACATACATACGACATTTTTTCCAATGTTCATAACATCGATCTGTCACACGGCAATCCCTGGGGCCTGAGTAATAAAATACTAAAAAACTTGGCCATTATCCGACCCTACTATTGTAGTAGTCCCAACACCCAGACTACAGATTACTTCTCGTTGAAGGGATAACATCTTAACGACGTGCCGCGTAGGGGTAGGTAGAAGCATTCTTCATATCGAGATTTTTATTCGATAAGGTCAGGAGTCATCAGTAAGGAGCTTGAGGTATACTTTATATTTGTTTGGTACATTTTGTGTGTATGTTATAAAGATAAAATGTACAATAGTTTTGTGTTTTTGTAATGAATACCATATTTTTTTATATTTTAAACAGCTTTACGCATTATTTCGCATAGCAGGGTAGTTTGAGTGAACCATTCTGTTCGCAGGTTTTCGCCTAAAACAAAGACTGCATGTTAAGTGGCGGAATTTAACGCTGCGCTGTGTTCAGGTTGGAGAAAAAAATTATAATTATTCCCGAAAGTGAGAATTGAACTCAAAACCGATCGCGCTTACAGTCAGACTCTATTCCCATGGCCTTGAATATTTATAGTTTAGTTATTTGTATTTTACTATGAATTACTGTTATTTTATACAAGATTTCATGCCTAAAAATTTGATATTAGATAGTTGAACGATCTAGTAGTAAATTTGCCTAATACTAGCAAATACTTACTTTTAAAGTTAAGAATTCCGCATCAGAACATCGAATCTTCAATCATTGCATGCGGTTGAATACCTCCGATTTGCGCATAATGGTGCTAACCTTCGAGGTACAAATTTAAATGATTACGTAGGGCATTCATTTTAACTAGTGTCCCCGTAAATGCGTTAATAACGTATTGCGTAGTGACTTGTCACTTTGTATAAACATGGATGTTAAACCATTGTAGTGTGTGTAACATTTATTTTATTAATTTGATATACTTTTTATGTATTATTTAAAAAACATATTAGCATACTGCACTCATTCTCTATATAAACTATAAGTGTGCCAAGTTTCATGCTCCTCCGTCCGCGTAATTTTCGTAAAAAGGGATCCAAAGGTCAAAATCTTCACATATTTATATATGGATATATTATTAACGATTACTAACCTCTGTTAGCCAAAACAAAAGTAGCTTATAACTTATATATATCATATTGCTACCGGTTCTTACAAACGCCTCATTAATTTGAACGCATCATTACTTAAATTATCAAAAGGATATTTATTGATTGTATATATTTATCACGTACTTAATCGGTCGTGGCATACCGTCAGCAGCTTAGGATTTTATTTTGTTACCACTTTTTTTATTAAATATGTCTATATTGTATATAATAGTACGGTTTGGTTTGGTTTGGCTTGGTTTTGTGATAAGTTCAAATAGTAAATGAAAAATAACTAAGAAATGTTATAAATTTTTGTCATATATGACACATGGCGTATTGTACCATTTATAAAGGTGATGGTATTGTTGTGTAATTTTAATTAAATAATCTCACGAATATCAAATAAAAAACTTTATTAAAATAATCTTAAATATAGAAGTAGCGTAAATTTAGAAAAAAACAAAATTTATAAAAAATGCCTTGCTAATTATATATATTAACATCTTAATCATTTTACACACATCTGGATAAGTAAGTAAATAATTGCTGTAGGAGTGTTATAAAATATCAACTGACACTTCAATAAAAATGAAACGAGGCATTGAGTTCCGCCACTTAACACGCAAAATTTCAATTTCAGGCGGAAAGTAGAGAACAGAGTGTCATGTAACTAGTTTCTCTGTCTACCCTGCTATGCATATTTTTTTTTAACTTCACGCTGTATCCCGCATATAGCGGGGTAGGCAGAGGGAACCAGAGAACCTAGTGTTAAGACATTCCATTCTCTTTCAACATTTCCGTTCCCCACTTTCCGCCAAATTGAGACATTGCGTGTTGAGTAGCGGAACTCATCGCCGCGCTTTGCCGTTTTCAACTAAGCCCAAGAAATGAAAATACTAAATTTTACATTTCCTGGAGTGGGAATCGAACCCACAACCTGTCGCGTTTACAGTCGCATGTTTGTGCCTCTGCGCCACGACAGACGCTTGCATAAAACTAAAAGAAATAAAAAAGAAACATTAATAAAGAATAACAATATATATTTTTTTAAATATCTCATAGATTACTAAGTACTATAGCTATCTCAAGTTTCCAACCCGCGATACCATCTAGATATATTTTACTTTTTATTTATTGACCTTTTCTAATATACCATCTGAGCCATTCATCATACTGAAGTAAGATACGAAGAGCTCTGATAGCACCTTATTGTTTGCGTTTTAATAATGGATTATTGATAAAACGTGGGTGTTCTTAATATCATAGTGTTAAATCAACTTTGACATTCGAATGAAAATTAATTTATGCGACGATTATTTGGTGGTATATATTATATGGTTGTACTATTATATATAAATTACTATAATAAAAATATACAATTTTGTGTTTTTTCATTACTTTTTGTAAGGTATTTCTTGAAATATATACTGATTTTTATAATGCTAACTTTAGCAATGGTAATACAGTTTTCATATAGGTAACGCATAGAAGTATAATATATTTGATAAACAAATTCTAAAATTACCCGTTTAATTGAGAATGAATTAAGATACACTTTTACTTTTTTTTTTAACTTCAACTACTAACTTCTTCGCTGTATCCTGCATATAGCGGGGTAGGCAGAGGGAACCAGAGAACCTAGTGTTAAGACACTCTATTCCCTTTTAACATTTCCGTTCCCCACTTTCCGCCAAATTGAGTGCGTGTTGAGTGGCGGAACTCAACGCCGCGCTTTGCCTTGTTACCAAACCCAAGAAATGAAAATACTAAATTTTACATTTCCTGGAGTGAGAATCGAACCCACAACCGGTCGCGCTTACAATCGCACGCTTGTGCCTCTGCGCCACGAAAGGCGTTAAATTTTACTTTTTGTTAAGTAAATTGTTTATTAAATTTTAAACTATTATAATATCTCCACGACGTTATATTACCAGCCATCATGGCGCAAAGGATAAGCATCTGTAAACTAACTAGAAAAGTAATTGGGTATGAATTCGATTCCCACTAGGGGCAATGACCATATTTTAATTTCTTCACTCTGGTAAGATAAAGCACGGCATGTAATTCCACCACTCAATACACAATGTCTCAGATACCGGCGGAGAGATGGAAGCGATGTGTCTTAAGACTAAATTCTCTATGTCTCAATAAAAAAATAAACAATTTACTAATAACTGAGCAAATTTTAAAAATAGCAAAGGAATTTATATCAAACACAGCTTTTATATCGATCGATCGTCTGTTTGATGTTGAAATTCGTAAATATAAAACTATATGAACAATTTTATATTTACTTTATAGAAATCTATTCGCGTTCAAGAGTTACGTAAATATACGTCAAAGTCGGGAATATACTTGACCGAGCGCTTTGCCTGATGAAATGGATGTATGATTCATATAATTTTAAAAGCTAAAATGTTTTTTACGACCGCCATTTGAGAGTAACACAAATAAGTGTTTATCTTCTTACAATGTAAAGTATAGCTGGTTCGAATCACAGTGCAGTAGTGTCATTTATGTTAAAAAAACATATACAAGAGCCCATCGGAACGCAGTGGTATCGCCACTGTAAATGTGATTATGGGTTCGATTCCCATTCGTAAGAATGGTCATATTTAATTTATTTTCATTTTTCCACCCTGGTAACACAAATCGCAGCGTTAAGCTCCTCAACCTCATAACGTCTACTTCCACGTTCATTTATACTAAACAAAAAAGGACACTAAATGAAAATTAAATGGATAAAACTATCTTTTTAACCGACTTCAATAAAAGAAGAACCTATTTTGACGATTCCTTTTTTATATGATAGCTAGTACTACTGATGTGATTTTATTTTAATTTAATTAAAGTTTAATGAGTAGGTTTGTAGTTATAAGGAATAATTTTACTTTTTAGTGCACTTTATTTGAAGTCAGTTTTCTTTTTTGTTGAAATTTAAATTATTTTAAATCCAATAAAAGTAAAAATATAAATAAATATATTAAAACGTTATAGTACATCAATTTAATAATAAAATAACTTGAAAATGTTTAAAGTACAGGTGACATATCTAGTTTATGTACAATAATCACAAATACTCGATTCTATGGCTCAAATTAAGTCATCTTTATACCTGAATAGGGCAAAATGGTAATTAAGTATTAGGAAGTATTAGGAAAAAGCATGGCCTTTAAATAGATTTACATAGAGCGGTCGAATGCTTAAAATTAATGAAGCATATTTGAATACAGATCAACAATACTTACAACAAAGTAGGTACGACTTTGTTAGGTACATAATTAATATTTATTATGTGATAATACTAGAATTTTGTTTGAAATTAGATACCAGTCATTGTATTATGGCCGAATTACACAAAAAAAAAATATGTTATGTTGTAGCTTATGTCTAATTGCTATATATACGTATACCTACTACATACTGTAGTTTCATCAAGATCCGGTCTGTACTTTTTGTGTGAAAGAATAGCAAACACTCATCCATCCATCCTCACAAATTTTCGCATTTATAATACTAGTAGGAATATCTCTTTCAATGTTTGTTATTAAAAGTGGAAATATATATTAAAATACTTTGTAATAAACGCCGTTATAAAGCAGTGATGGTTTCATGCGATGAGTGTGAATTCTATTCCTAGAAATATGAAATGAATACATGAAAAGAATATTTATAATACAGGCCATCGTGACGCAGTTGGGGTGGTTTTGAGTTCGATTCGATTTTGACGTAAAGCGCGATGTTTCAGGTGGAAAAAGAAAATCGGAGTGTCTTGACACTAGGTTCTTACTACCAATCGTGCTATGCGGGAAAAAGCATGAAGCTAAAAAAAGTAATACAGCCTGGAGTTTACAAAATAACAAAAAATATTTAAGAAAGTTCTTTTTATGTAATCTTTTCACATTTGTATGTGTAATTTTATACCATTATAATGATATTAAAATAATGTTTATGTATCAAGTTTCATAAAATCTACGTAAACTTAATGCTTGGATGTTATTGATTATTGCTGATTTGTTGATACGTGCAATATTTCCTTGAAAAATCCATATTGCTTCTGTAGCTCTTGGCGAAACGTAAATGATTTAATTTTGAAACTTAAAGTATAATAATTTATCATGATACAAAATAGTATCCATAGTATATATAGGTACTTACTATAGGCCAATTTATTTGAAATTCTTTCGTTTATAGAAATTTTTACTAGAAGTAGTTGGTTTAGAAGTCTGAAATTTACATTAAGACTACTCTCCTCTATAATTTGTCAATCAAAATTGATATTATAGACAACTATTAAATTATTGTTAACCTTTAGTAGCCTAAAATGCATGTATTCTTACGTACACATATATACTGTCTAAGTGTAAAAATAAGACTAAAAAAAAGAAAGCGAATTTAAATAAAATGCACTAAAAAATGACATTAAAATAAATAGCTCAAAAACTTGTAGGTAAAGTCTTAACAAAATTTAAATAAGGCCTCAACAGAAGTAACAGCTATCATATAAAAAATAGAATCACCAAAATTGGTCACCTTGTAGTATGCAGTAACACCATAAAAAAATAAAGAAAACCTCCCCGTTTTTTTGAAGTCGGTCAAAATGTTGAAATAATTATGATCTAAGAATATCTTATTCGAGATCAGATAAATTAGCTTCACTTGTTCTAAGCGTAACTTGTTCGTAGCGTTTAAATAAATTCGTAATAAAAGCCTCCTTGAGACAAGTCAACGAACGAACCTATAAATCAAATAGTAAGGGAGTGTCAGAGACAAAAGGACCATGGCGTAAACCTATGGAAAAGAAACACATGAAGGGATAAGGATGACAAGTATCTTAAATATATATTTTTTATTAAGAAATATTACATATCTTATATATCTATGTAATACAAGATATGATTGGGATATTACAATACGTTTCAAAAATCTAAAAATCTGTAATCATCAGACTAAAAAGATCGTCTATGAAAATGTCTTCAAGGTCAAAGAAACTCAATTATTAGATTCCTTCTTTCTGCTAACTTTTCTTAATGTGAAAGAGTTGATGTAAAAAAAATTAAATCAAAAGCATGATAAATAGTACAAGGACACTTTCACTAGATCCGACGTAGTAAATATTATAGTTTTTTATAGGTATACGTTGTTTTCTGCATAGCAGGCTAAAGAAACTAGTGTTAAGACACTCCGTTCCCAATTTTCTGTTCACAATCGAGATATTACGTGTGCAGTGACAGATTTTGTTAATATTAATTCAAAGTTTGTAGGAATGCTTATAGAAGCAGGTATGAATATTTTAAATACATTACTAGGTGTAAATGTACAAATACAATTTAAATTACTTATCGTATTTTAACAAGTTTGCATTAACGTATGTTACGTGCTTAATTTATGGAGCTTTACAAAATTATATAGACTAAGTTTAACGCTTGATAGTCAAAGGAGTACTTACGGTGAGGTCATATTTACTTCTATATAAGTAACCTATTTTAGAACTTTAATATTAGTTAATGAGTTGCATAAATGAAATGAAAAACTAATGCTATGTGTTAAATAGGAAAATAAATACATATATAATAGTAGATTTAATTATAATTAAAATTTTAATGCACTAACTTCTACTTCTAAGAAAATGTATTAAAAAGTAAATCTATTATGAATAACTCAAAAACTCAGATCAGATCTTAACTAAATTTAAATGGGACCACATCAATAGCACTAGCTATCATATAAAAAAGAAACATCAAAATTGGTTCATCGAATAAAAATTAATGCAGGAACACACATTAAAAAGTACAGTCAAATTAATAATTTTTTTCCTTTTTTAAGTCAGTTAGTAAACCGAAACTATAAACATATATAAAAAGTAATGCTTTCCACTGAATTACATTTATCTAAAAACACGTAAAGAAATGCTTATACTGCATTTTCAACATTAAATCGACTAAACACTTGGTCTGTGTGTATCAAAATTATTCTTTCTTCGAAAGTAGTTCCCACAATGATCTTTCTTCACATTTGATGTGGCACGCACATTTATCTACAAGTCCCTATTGTATTATGTTGTAAATGAAAGAAATTGGGAATCTTTTGTTTAAGGGTCATCTAAATATAAATCTTACCTTATGCTTCATCCTTCAAGTGGCAGTAGATACATAATCCATGTACTTCAGACGGTCATTCATTTTACTGAAAAAAATATATGTGATATAAGATCACAATTTTGTTTGACAGAGAACAAAATTATATTTTACTGATCTCCTTAAAATGTTTGCATAATTTTATGACCTAAATACGATTAATATATTTGTTTTCTGAGAAAACTGAACAAAGTGAACTCTAATGATGAATTTTAGCAGAATTTGAAGCTCTTCTAGACCCCGTAAAAATTTGTCATATGTTCCAAAATGTTATCCAAAGAAATGGTAATCATTGGTAAATTGTACAAATATGCTATACTATTTCTCGTAATATGATAACTTTTGAATAAATTTTATTTCTTTTATACTAGAAAATGGTATGTGTACTCAATCTTCTCAACCCAGTGCTTTTCCTTTAACATGCCTTTAGGGAACGAATATATACATACATAAGTCGAGTCGTTTAAATCGTATGTTAAGATGGAAAATATAAAAATATCGCAAAAAAATATAAATATTCAAAACAGGTACTTATTTTAAATGACAGAATGTGTCTTGTTATCGATGTAGGTGAATCTTAAAATTTCCGCTAACGCTTTTCTCATACAAAAAACACCTTTAACCCCTAAACCGATTTCGATCCAAAGGTCGTTAAGGAAGGCAATGTAGCGACGAGTCTTCCGACCGATTTATCTATGTTAGCGCCTCACCATCTATAGCGTTAAAAATGACTCCACGTTTTCTTTGCCATTCGATATATGCCACGTTTACATATTTTTCAATCAACTGTCACCATCGAACGAGTTTTCTTATAAATAATACTTTGTTGAGATTTGCTTAGATACAGCTCACTCTGTAACGACGTCGAGAAAATTGATAGTGAAAATAGATGATGTTATGTTGTATGCCGTTCTTTTGATATAACCCTTTATAATTTATCTAATACTTCAGTTAATATGAAAAATCATTAAAAAATTTACAAAAAATATTTATAAATCTTACAAAGCGACATTCTGGTGATTAACTTGTGACCAGAGTAGTTAGCGTACTTAGTTTCAAGGCACTTCGTTTTCCACTTTCACCCAAATTCAAGTTGTCATAAATAGTTATTACAAACAATTTGATCCAATCTAAAGTCTTTAAGAAAACGTTTACACATTAAAGAGTGCAAAGTGGAAACCTACTTGAGAATGTTTTCATTCATAGAAAGACCAGGCGCTTAGGGATTAACACAAATGGTCCCTCTATAACGGTGTAGTTGAAAAGAGTCGCTTTAACGTGCAAAATTACTTTGTCCTAATGTACAAAGTATTTAGGATAGATATAAAGATTAACGCAATCTAAACATTTCTTTACTGAACAGGAAATTAAGTGTAATACAATTTTCGCGATGCCCTCTTGGTGTAGTTAGTACGTGGCTGATTAAAATTGGTGGTTCAAAAATCATCCTACAAAAATATTTTAAATTAATTTTAAGCGAAGCGTGTTAATGCTTACCTGTGAGCGAAGAAATGAGAAAATAATTTAATATGTCTCATGTCATTCCTGGGGAATTAAACAATGTCAATTACGTTTTAATCTCTCTGAGCTTGGAAATGGTAGAAAATCTTGTTTGAGTTTCCAGTGATCTATATTACCGCAAAAGAGCCATAACTGACATAATATGCCCGTAGTGCTTTTCGATGATTCGTGTTGTCTTACCTGAGCGAAGAAATGAAAATAATTTTAATATCATCATTCCCCGAGGGGGAATTAAACCCAATGTCAATTACGTTTACAATCTCTGAGCAAATAGATAGAATGTGTATTTGGTTCCGTTATCCTATATTACATATAAAAATTATAATAATATGCCCGTAGTGCTTTTTCGATGAATTTTTTCTCTTGCATTCTTCTTATTTCACATAAAGTTAATTAAAGTGTTTTATTAGACTATTTTCAAATAAGATACTTATATCTTATTAGCCTAGTTGTAATAAACTTAACATATTATAATAATTCAAATTTTAACAAAAAAAGAAAATTGACTATATATAATATGTACTAAAAGTACACTTCAGAAACATTTTATATAACAGATATAAAATAAAAGTATCATCAAAATTGGTTTACCCAGTAAAAAATCATGGTAACACACACAAAAAATACAACCACATTCATGACCTCCTCCTTTTTGAATTCAGTCAAAAATAATAAACCAACAAATAGAAAATTGGAAGTCCATCATTTATTTATATTTCTAATACAATAAATGTTGTATCCGCGTCAACTATGCCTCGGCTTGTTTATCGTGCTTTATCTCCTCACGATTCAAACAAGACGTTTGTACAAAACAGTAACACTTCTATATAATAATGGTGAATGAATCGACATTTCTCTTTGATACTGTTTGTGATATGAATGTAACTAACTGACCTCAACCGAGCCTTTTGAAAGAAACGAAAGAAACGAAAGTGAATTTCACGATTATCTTTTTAAATCTAGATTTACAATGTAAGTAATTTAGAATTGATCTTTTGAAAGGAAAGCGAAAGTTAAAGCGATAAATAATCAATAAATAGCTTTTGAATTTTTTTTTTATACTGACTACAAAATAAATAATGCCAGTTTTGATGAAACATTTCTTTTCAGCATATATTATAGCAGAGTAGTCAAAAAGTGCGAATGGCCAAGACACTCCATATTCCATTTAAAATTGAGACACTACTGTAAAAGTTTGCATTTGCATTGAATTGCGGGTCTCAACGCCTGGCCTTCTTTTAATGGATTGGGTTGGATGGATCAAATGACGATTATTTACATATAATTATTACTACGATTGAGAATCGAACCCACAACCATTTCCATGATGACTTTTAATAAATACGATACAGTTATGTACCTCTCTAGTCTAATTGTCTCAACCAAATAAATTGACAATTAAATTAAGAACCATGGAACAATAATAAATAGTTGGCCACCCATTGTTATTGAACTTACCACCTCTGATCTAATAATTACAGTCAACCACTGTAGGCTGTTTTAAAACAAAAATAAAGTAATAGTAATATGGGGAAAGTTTGTACTTAATAGGTTTTTCTTACAGCTTCACGTTTTTTCTTTCATAGCAAGGTAGTCAGAGAGAGCCTAGTGTGAAGACACCCCGTAGTCCTCTTTAAGCACGAATTAGAGACATTACTTGCTGAGTGGCGGAAATTAACCCCGCGCATTGTCTAACCTGAGTGATTTTATAATTCGTAGGAATGACCTATAAATCTAACTCATAGCTTATCGTGTCTACAGACACTCGCTATCCCACTACGTCACGATATCGTCTACTTTCTACTTCGAAACTTAACACTGCAATTTTTGTAAATAGCGCTTCAATTAACATATTATAGTTTAAATCCAAATATATTCGGTCCCGAACACATACAAATGTGAATTCACAGATGTTTCGCAAATGAAATATAAAAGACGAACATGCGTAACTTGTTTTCTGATTAAATATGGAATTCCTTTTTTACACTATTTATTCAAGCTTTTTTCTACGCTTTGCTATTATTATTAATAGACTTTGACTTTGGTCTTAGCTTTTATAGCAAAAATTTTGGCAGAAATTAAATTATATAAATTTTTAAAATACAATAAATATTGCAGGCTAACATATCTTTGGCTTTCCATTTTTGTATAAAGTGACATACGAGTACACTAAGTAGAAGCTTAACAAATAGACACAAGCAAAGCGTTGTTTCTAAATGACAGGAAAATGAAGACTAGAAAAAAATTACTAGTATCATATTGCTCATTTCGAAAATGTACGTGTGAAGAGTTTTATTAATTTTATTTAAGGATTTTTAACCTGATTTAGATGACTACGTGCGTGATGCCATTTAAAAAACGTGTCTACGTACCCCAAAATTTCAACTTATGACCATCGTTTCCAATACTTATTGATTTCTTTTTTTTTTATAACTACACGCTGTATCCCTCATAAAGCAGCGTAGGCAGAGGGAACCTGAGAACCTAGTGTTAAGACACTGCGTTCTCTTACAACAATTCTGTTCCCCATTTTCCGCCGAAATGAGGCATTACGTGCTGAGTGGCGGAACTCAACGCCGCACTTTGCCTTGTTACCAAACCCAGGAAATGAAAAGACTAACATTTCCTGGAGTGGGATATTGATTTCTAAATACCTATTACTACAGTACATAAACATGACACAAAGTGTGTTTCCAGTATTTATGTGTATGCAAGGTAGACAGGTCCTCGTTGATGATTTATAATGTGAACTAGAAAGAGGTCCCGCCATCCCGTTTAATATCTTTGATTTACGATAGAAGGTACGGCCATAAGTGCCAGTTCCCGCGATGATATGCCGCAGTTTACAATTCACTCGTTTTTTTGTAACAAGAGTAATGACATAGTGTGGCCGTTTTAATGATTGTACCACGAATAACTTCGTTTAATATACGATGGTGTTGGAAAATAACTATAACTTGTACAAAGTTATAACCAGGTAGGCCAGTCATGGCATAGAGAAACGCGACTGGTTCTGGGTTCGATGCCCACTTCTGAGAAAAAAAAAAATTTTTTTTTATAGCTTCACGCTGTATCCCGCATATAACAGGGTAGGATTCAGAAAACCTAGAGTCAAGACACTCCATTCTCTTTTAACTGTTTTCCGTTCCCCACTTTATACAATATACATAATAGTTAATATTTAGTGTTTACATTTCCTTGCTCTGGTAACAAGGCAAAGCGCGACGTTGAGTTCAGTCACTTAACGCGCAATGTCTCAATTCGAGGAAACGAAAATTTTAAGAGAACGGAGTGCCTTAACACTAGGTTCTCAGGTTCCCTCTGCATACCCTGCTATACTAAAAAAAGTTATAACCATTTTTGTTCGGCAGCTTTGAAACATAAACATGTTCAAAAACAAAATATTCACGGACGTAGCCTAAGGCGCGGGTTTTACATTGATTCACGTTTTATTAAATATATTGATAGCGCTACATATTCCGCATATTAATTAGACTATTTTGGAGTAATATCGTGTTAATAAATGTATTTTGGGATAGTATTAGATTAGAATATATATATTTAAATATTTTAGCATAAAATAAAAGTTTTCATTGTAAATTGTATCAAATTATATTAGAGTGGTGTTAAGTATTATTAGTTATAGTAATTAGATATTATTACTTATACTAAATAGTAGGAACGCCTGTCGTGGCGCAGAGGCACAAGCGTGCGACTGTAAACGCGACAGGTGGTAGGTTCGATTCCCACTCCAGGATATGGAATTTTTCATTTCCTGGGTTTGGTAACAAGGCAAAGCGCGGCGTTGAGTTCCGTCACTCAGCACGCAATGCCTCAATTCGGCGGAAAGTGGGGAACGAAATTGTTGTAAGAGAACGGAGTGTCTTAACACTAGGCTCTCAGGTTCCCTCTGTCTACCCTGCTATATGCGGGATACAACGTGAAGCTATGTATGTATGTATGTGTATACTAAGTATTAAATAATCTAAACACTTAGTGAGTCCGAACTATATCGGTTATATTATCATATTTTGAAGCCCTACTTCCACACAACATATGTAAATTTTACGAAATAATTTCGTTTGTCATACATTTTATTAAGATTCATAGGTTTTGTAACAAAATATTATATTTTAATTATTTTTTTATTCCTCTTCGGGTATTTCTTCAATCCTAAAGGTTCAGCGCCCGTTTCCTGAAGTCTGCTCTATCCAATGCTAGACGGAATAGTTGTTTTCCTTCGCTCTGCCATCAGCTTTTCCCATTATAATGAATTGAAACAAAATCTATCGATCATGCCTCAGAACATGTCATAGAATAGGTACTCTATTTTATCCTTTTTAATGATTTGCATCTTTATTTCGAGCATGTTGATACGCTGGAGCACGGTTTTTTTTCGTTAGTCACCATATCACAAACGATATTACTAAAATTTATATTTAATTAAAATCAATTAAAGCCTGTTTTAACAAAAAAAGATAAAAATATATTATTTAAAAAATCATTTTTATACATACTAGTATATTTGATTTAAGCAAACAAATCATGTAGTTAAATATCATATTTCAATGTAGAGGCCTACAAGATTTGTTCAATATTCGTATAGTCACCCAGGCATTTCCAAAACAAATATCACTTATGTTAGTACTCAATTATAAAGACGTGCACGCTCTGTTTAGAATCCTATTCAACACAGGCCCAAGTACAAGAAAAACATAAGTTGTTATTGAATTATTTGAGATGACAGTAATATTATGTATTCTAAAATGAATCATATCACCTAAAAATAAGGTTTAAATTAATTTAAAATAAGTATGTAAATATTTACAGCTATATGAGTTATTTGTTCTAGGTTATTTTAATTACTGTTTATATATTATTTAGTGTTAAAATGTATGGCTACCACAAACGTGTGTTATTTCGTTAATTAAATTTTCATTAACAGTACGTTAAATAAATATATTTTGCCTTTATAATTCTGAAGCCCAGTCTAGTTTAGTTGGAAGGTAAAAATAGTAATTGTCATATTTAGCATGTTTTTAATATGTGGACAGTTGTAGTGCTGAAAGATAGGAGAGGATGCAAAGTCACCGATGATGACGTCCTGGACTGAGCGAAGTGAAAGAGTAAACTAAATAAAGCTGACCCCATCACCATGTGGGACCATAACTAGGAAGAGAGAGTATGTGAGAGAGATCATGCCTTCAATAATTTCACCTTTAAGTGTCTGTCTAAATACTTATCTATCTATCTATCGGTGTAAAATAATCTTATATTGTTGTTTTCATTTCTCAACCAGTGCTTAGCTTCTGATTTGCTTAAATTCACACAAGTGTTATTATTATATAGGCATATTCATCACTTGTGGTGTTGGAGAAGAATGCTTCGCATCCCATGGTCTGCTAAGAGGACCAATAAGTCTATATTGGAACAACAAAATGGAAAATGTAGATTGTCAACAACATGCTATAGTAGGATTCTTGTATACTTCGGTCACGTCGCCCGTCGAAACTCAAGCAACAGCCTTGAAAATCTTATTGTAACGGGCAATGTAAATGGAAAAAGACCCCGCAGCTGTCCACCTAGGCGCAGGTGACCAGGTATCCGCTATTACTGGACTCTCACTAACATCTGCGTTGAGAAAAGCCGAAGACCGGACGAAGTGGAAAAAGAGGACCACCAATGCAACGCATCACAAACGTGATTTTCAGTAATGAAGACAACGACTACGAAGAAGAAGAATTTATAACTTAACCCAGATATGTATTGCCGAATAAACATAAGCAGGATAACAATAAAAGAATTTTAATAGTTTTCTGTTATATATATTTTTAATGTAATCGTTTGTTTCTTAATAACTTTATACAATTGTTTACAAATTTGCACAAAACTAGAACACAACTATTATAACAGTTATATATTTTTAATACATTATCTTTTATTAATTGTTTTTTTTTTAATACAATAAATAAATATACTACCGCCATAATAAAAAAAAAATCATCCAAAATGGGGGATAAAAAAATTGTTAAAGTAAAATAGAAAAGTATTCGCAATATATTAAACAGGTATATCAATGTTATAAACATGTAATATTTTGTTATCTTTTTTTTACATCACGGTCATCGGTTACCTAACCTAACCTAACCTAGTGTTAAGACACTCCGTTCTCTTACAACAATTCCGTTCCCCACCATCCGCCGAATTGCGTGCTGAGTGATTTTGTTATCAAATATCATATTTTGTTATTGACATACTGCCTATCGATAAAAGTAACGTATTCAATATCATTACCTAGAACAGAAGCATAAATATCGTTATGCCATTGTTTCTCTCGTTTCGTGGTTGGAGTTTAGTCCTCTGGTTCACGACCACTGTCATATCAAAGACGAACCGCCAAATATCTAATGATGTGTTCCGGTTCGATGACATGTAAGCCAGGATCCCTATTCCCACCCTTCCTTTCCCCAGATTGTGATGGTTCCGATGGCAGACTCGTGGCCACTACATTATTTCCTCCCCCTCCCATCTGAACTCTAAGTCAGCAACGTATTTACAACTCCTCTGGTGCTGTAGATGTCCATGGGCAAAGGATCACTCACCATCAGGTGGTCCATCTACTCGTTTGCCATCCTTCATCAATAAAAAAAAATAAAACAATGTCATTCGCTGACAATTTACGATAAATATCTGGAGTCAGTCAGTTAGTACAGCAGTTTAAAAGAATATTCTTATGATTATGAGCATCTGAAACAAAAACTTAGTAACGAATTACTACTTCAGTACTACTATACATAGATAGTATGTTTTAAAATTAACGTATATCTTATTTCTTATTATAAATGTTAATTCAGCTGCATATGAAATAGCACGTTGAAGTTATTCATATTATAAAAAGTACAATGCAGAAGGGATTGAATGTAATGTTTACACAGGGTAACAATGCGCAAAATTTTAAAGATTATTGGTTAAGATAGCAAAATAAATAGAATTGGGTTCTGTACATTTTTTTATAAATTAAAATTTCATAAAATTGGTAAGAAATTTACATTTACTCAATTTTGTAATATATATAAAACAAAAATTTTAATATTATTTAATATATTCATGTTGTTGTCATAAAGAAGCATCCTAATATCAATAGCACCATACATAACATATTAAAAAATATTCTGTTTTTTCGATATAGTAATAGTAATATTGAGAGTTACGATGGGCATCAAATTTTGAGGCGGACCTCAAAGTTGAGCTAAAAGTGGAATATATACAATACCTATAGTACCAGGCTCTCTCAAAGAGAGATATATAAAGATATATTCGAAGGTGCCATATAACCGTAAAAATGATAAATAATTTCAAGGACATGACCACAAAACATAACCCTAAATAAAACCACAGAATTATTGTATTACCAAAAAAATAAACCATAAGGAACCCCAAATCCCGAATCTAGGATAACTGCAAAGTTAAGAGCAACAAGTAAAAAAATATTCTTGCAAATAATATATCTATATTAACCATCAAAAAACCTATTACCCTTATTGCTATTGTTTTAAGAATCAAAATCGTTAAAATTCCATCATACAGAAGGTATACATAAACTTGTATATTTACGTGACTAATCCTTTTTGCAAGAGACGTCTGTCAAAGTTGCCAATTGTTTACCAGTTCTTTGCCGAATAAAGAGATCGTAAATGACATTCTTTTGTTGGCTCCTTTGTACAAAGTAAACATCGTAAATTCTCGTTTGTCATACTTTTGTTTAGACTAATACCACACAAAATGAACTGGAGTTCACTAAAGATTTATTTATTTAGAAAATATTTTGAGAGTACACGAAAATTCTTTTAAAGGATTGCTTCGTGGTGGTTGGAAGGAACAATGAAATTTTTTAATCCGTTGAAAGGATATAAGGAAGACTGGGCTTAGAAGAGCGTAATCGTAAAATTCAACAGATATCTACTCGTCTGTAGGTTTTTTTTTTACCTCACGCTGTATCCCGCATATAGTGGAGAACCTAATGTTAAGACACTCCATTCTCTTTCAACATTTCCGTTCCCCACTTTCCGCCAAGTTGAGGCCTTGCGTGTTGACTGGCGGAACTAAACGCCGCGCTTTGCCTTGTTACCAAACCCAAAAAATGAAAATACTAAATTTTACGTTTCCTGAAGTGGGAATCGAACCCTCAACCTGTCGCGTTTACAGTCGTACGCTTGTGCCTCTGCGCCACGACAGGTGTTCTGTAGGTATTGCTGTAATTTTGTGAAAGAGGTAAAATAGTATATACTACTTCATGCTATAAGTAAATAATTGAATTATGACTGACTAACATGATCACAACGTAGTTGAGGAGTGTATAATTGTACAAATTTGTTATGTGTGCCATTTAAGATTATAATAAGCATATATATAATATGTATAATACAGTTTCTATCCGCCTGTATTTCCTTTTTTTTTCAACGTAATACACTATATACGTGTCGTACGGCGTGGCGTATTAAAATATAAAATGAATTATAATATTTACATACATACAAAGCTTCACGCTGTATATACCAGGGTAGGCAGGGAGGGAACCCAGTGTTAAGACACTCCGTTCCCCACTTTCCGCCGAATTGAGGCATTGCGTGCTGAGTGGCGGAACTCCTCACCGCGTTACCTGCCATGCCATGTTACCAAACCCAGGAAATGAAAAATTCCATTTCCTGGAGTGGGAATCGAACCCACAACCTGTCGCGTTTACAGTCGCACACTTGTATCTATGCGCCACGACATACCTTTTAATTTATGTCCCCACTTTTAAGTGAATTCAAAACAAAACACGGCGTTGAGTTCCGCTATTTAGCACGCAACGTCTCGATTGGAAGCAGAAAGTGAAAAATAAAGTATCTTGACATTAGGTTATCTCTACCTACCCTGTTATGCGAGAAAAATCGTAAAGCTATTAGTCGATCTAGTTCTAGTCAAGTTTGAAAAAAAAGTTATTCTTGAAGTAAATTATTTTTACAGTAACATTTGAAAGTATATACAACGTAGAAAAAAGTGGCACATATCATTTGAAATGTAGATACATATGTAGAAATTTTCCTTTCCCCCATTTTTGGCGTAACGTATGGCAAGCAATCAAAGGATAAGTAAACCTCTTTACACAAACACTTCTTTACACGCTTTTAGTGCCAATGTAAAAGTAGGCCACTGCTGATGTATCAATAAAAACCTTTTTGGTGTGGTGGAGAAATGAATATAGCGGGGTAACATTTTCTAGTTTTTATTATGGTTTCCATTTACTTGGATGTTTGTAAATAAAAATTTAGGAATAGATATTATCTTAGATTTATATATAGGCCATCGTGGCGTAGTAAAACAGTGTTTGACTGGTAAAGAGATTCGTTGCGGGTTCGACTTCTCTTCAGAGCCATAATTATATTTAAATTATTTTTATTTCCCCATTATATTTAAATCATTTTTTTTATTTCCCCACAAAGCGCGGTGTTGACTTACGCAACTCAAATGTTTCGAAGCTCTCCGCCTTTACTGCTATCCTGGAAAATGCGTGGAGCTGTAAGTAAGATTTAAATACTTCATTATTATCAAAATATATGTCAAACGGATTCGAATCTACTACCTTCGCAGTTATTATAATATAAATAAATAAATATAGACTACTACTTATTTAATTTACGTAGTTCCTATTATGCATCACAGATGGCACTACTCCTCTTAGTTACCGTAAGCTAAGTTGTCTATAAAAATACAGCAACAGTTCTTTATTTAGCTTCACGCTCATCCCACATAACAGGGTAGTCAGAGATGACCTAATGTTAAGACACTCGGTTCGTCGCTTTCCGCTCGAATTCGAGACACTAAGTGTTGAAAGGCGGCTGACCATAGCGAAAAAATGAAAGTAATTTAATAATCATTCCTCTGATCTGATTGAACCAAGAATCAATTGATTTTACATTTAGACGCGGTCACACAGCGCTACGATGACCTCCAACACAGCCTAACAGTTCTTTAAATATATGTTATTTAGTACAAAATCTATCAAAGCTATTAACCACACAAAAAAGATTTAAATGTACAACAGTAAAAAAAAGTAATTAGGATCAACCCAAATAAACATAGAAGAAAATGTTAATTTTAAATCAAGCTCCAGGCGCTGGACGGTAGGAATAACTAATGACTGTAATCCGCTTGTGGCGAACGAACGGTTACTACGGAGGAGATTTGAAAGATATCGAGTGAATTAAAAATATACGTAAAATATTATTAATTGCAATTATAAATGTTAGGAAAGTTATAAATTTATGATACTAAGCTTTTTGCGTAGTTTGTTTCTTTAAAAATTACTGTTTTTTAGGTAAGATACAGTGTGACGTTGTTAGATATGAAATAACTTATAAATTAGTGAGTGCAGAAACAATGTACGTCCGGATTTTCAAATTTTGTAGGAGGGTGAAAAAAGTGTATAACTTTCCTTTCTAAGCTATAAACTAGCTTAGAAAGGATTCGATTACGATTTTTATCATTCCTTTTTGAGACTAACGTTGTTTCTGCACTCACCAATTCATATGTTATATTGAACAAAATACGGCGTTTGCTAAGCTACTCAATATGTAATGTAAAAATTAAGAACTGGAAATAAAAAGCGGAGAGTTTTAACATTATTTTCTTTCTAGTTAGATTCCTATATACTTTAGCTTAAAAAAACGTATTAAAACAATGAAAAATATGAATTCATTGTATTTTACTTAAGCTAAAGCTTTACAAATAAGTGGTTGTTGATATGTATGATATATCTAAAAAATCCTTTCCTAAGTGTGTGATTAATACTTTAAAATATCAAAAATATGATATATAGTTACCTCATATTTCTCAGGTTTTGCCCTTTTCCCACCCATCCTTTTCCCAAAATATGGTGGTCCGATAGCGGACTACTACATTATCCTCCCCTTCCATCTGTATCCTCTAGGTTGGCAACGCATCTACGTCTCTGGTGGTGTAGATGTTAATGGGCGAAGGAAACCACTGACCATCAGGTGGTCCTTCTGCTCGTTTGCCATCCGTTATCCATAAAAAAAATGAAACTAAGCAAAGCCTATATCTACTATAACAATAAAACAAAAATATATTTGACTAAAACTAAACCCATGACCCATAATAACCTCTGAACTACTAACAAATACATTTTCTTATTATAGTACTAAATTTCTTAAAGCACATTAATAATACTTACCTAATAAAAAACATCAAGTAATTCACTTACAAAAATCTAAATTTATTCGAAATACCGTTTTTCGATAACAATCTGACACTATCATTTCGTAATAACAGTAACGGTACCAAAAGTGAGCTTAAATATTATAGCAATCAAAATAACGACTGACTTAGACGCACACAATTTATATATAATCGTTTTATCCCCTCATCAATTTACCGCATACATCCAAACATTATTGATTATTCAACATTAATTATTTACTAGTTGTCTTCGAAGTGTCGATTAGCCGGTGTTATTTTGACATCTTCCCCTGTGTTTTAGTTTTAAATTTTAATTTAGCTTTATTTTTTTTTAGCTGGGTAGGCAGAGGAAACCTGAGAACCTAGTGTTAAGACACTCCATTCCCCACTTTCCGCCGAATTGAGGCATTATGTGCTGAGTGGCGGAACTCAACGCCGCGCTTTGCCTTGTTACCAAACCCAGGAAATGAAAAATTCCATTTCCTGGAGTGGGAATCGAACCCACAACCTGCCGATTTTACAATCACGCGCTTGTGCCTCTGCGCCACGACAGGCGTCATTGAGTACATTTTTTACCTTAAGCCTTGTCCTGCTTTTAAGTCAAAAGGAATCTAGTCAAAATCAAAATAAAAATATTCTTTATTCAAGTAGGCTGATACAAGCACTTTGAATTATCAATTAACAAAAGATGTCAGTATTGTCAGTAAGTAGTAGTATTCAAACTAAGCGTGCCATACTGTCTGCTCCAGTTATAGACATTGTGTAAGCACTGCCGCTTTTTGTATTTGGAGGACCGATGAATATTTCTTTAAATGAGAATGGAACCCATAACCATCGATATACTTATATTTTACATTCAGCGCCGACACTATAGCGTCAGATAAACCAAAAAAATCGTAGAGGCAATTTACTTGTTATAACATAAAAATATACAATGTAAGTATATGTATGCTTTGCTTTCACGTATTGTTTAGGTTTAATCCTTTTCATAAAGGCATTATGGCATACTGCCATTTCTTAAATTTTATTTATTAAAAAGAATATCATTATGACACAATATGAAATTATTTTCTCCTGCATTTTACAAGTATCTGCTTAATATACATATACTAAGCTGAAACTTATAGTTTTACTACGTAGTAAAATACATTTCCTTAAATCAAATCAGATGACACAAATAAATTCTCGTTCCAATTATTATAAAACGGCATCCAACCAATAGAATCACACGCCTACAGGCGTTTTGAAATTGAGCTGTTTTAAATCAATTAAAATGGAAATTTATTTGGAGCAAGGTTAACATTTTGATTTTGTGGAAGTATAATTAACAAAAGGAATCAGTTTCTACTTAATATTAACAGATTAATCCCGTTATTGAAGGCGCCCAATGAATATCGAAAAAAATATGAATATTTAAGTCCAAAAAAATATAGTCATGTTTTGTTTATACTAGTAGATGGCAATTAAAAATTTTGTTACTCCTCAAAATAGAAGAAGAAAATCTAATTTTAAAAAATCATAAATTGTATAGAAAGAAAGAAAAATACAAAACATTTTAAGCATCAAAAATGTTTTGCTTAATAAAACTTCCTTTACCTAATTCACAAAGTGCTATTGAATATTCGTTGTATAGTGCCACCCAAGCGAAATCAGGACGGTACACTTTTTCATGAAAAGCAAGATCAAATATGCGGTAATTCGCTAGTTTACTTCTAAAAGTTAAAAATAAAAGTCGGATTTTATAATATTTTGCATCATGAAGACTTTTAAGCTGACCTAATTCTTGCCGAAACCCGTTTCAATTTCGAACACCCTGAGCCTTAATTAGGGAGAGAACCTCTAAAAAACGAAATATTTTCTCTTTACAATCTCTTATTCCATATTGAGCATAATTTTTTCAAAGAAAATTTTATTTGCACCGAATCGGAACATTTCAATCGGAAGATTTGAATAAATTTTTGTTTACTTTCATCCGGCAATTTATAAACATTGGTAATATTTAGGCGGCTGGACGAGTTCAAATTCAAAACACGCCAACGCATCAGGAAACCAATCACTTAGTAGGTCATATCAGTTCTCTCGGGTGAGCAAATTAACATATTTTTCCTTATCGAGCGATGTCCCGACCCGGGTTTATCAAGGATGCTTAGCCGAAAATATACAAGGGTGGAACATTTTACGTTTAGTCGTTCACAAATACTGTTCCGCCTACGAGAACAAGATTGCGGCGTGTTTGTTAATAAATCTCGGAGACAATCATGCGTCTTCATTTTGGTGTTATCAAACAAATGTATCCTTTTATGTTCTTTTTCGTAATTGATTGGAATAGGTTTGAGAAGGTTATTTTTCGAATACGTTTTTATACAGATATACTAGCTTCAAAACCTGTATTTTATTTTATAGCAATATTCAATACATGTTAAGAAGAATATATACCAACTGTTTTAATCATTTTTTAATGAAACTATACCATAGTAATACAAAGTATAAAATTTTCTTATAACTTCTTATAAGGCCTGTCGTGGCGCAGAGGTACAAGCGTGCGACTGTAAACGCGACAGGTTGTGGGTTCGATTCCCACTCCAGCAAATGTTAGTATTTTCATTTCTTGGGTTTGGTAACAAGGCAAAGCGCGGCGTTGAGTTCCGCCACTCAACACGCAATGCTTCAATTTGGCGGAAAGTGGGGGACGGAATTGTTGTAAGAGAACGGAGTGTCTTAACACTAGGTTCTCAGGTTCCCTCTGCCTACCCTGCTATGTGCGGGATACAGCGTGAAGTTAACTTCTTATAAGTTAATGTAGATAAAGGGAACAAATTATTTATATAGACACAAATAAAAGTATATATCTCACTATCTTATTTATATCAATGGTTCTTATTTTTCTAATAAAAGTAAGAAACTCTAAAAATTATATTTAATTTTATGAAGCACATCCCTCTTCCCAAACTGATTTATAAACCCGATGTCACTTGATAACACTTATCTTTATACAATGTGTTATTGATTTATTACAGTTGTAACTACTGTTTACCCATACTAGAAGCTTCACTTCTTTTTTTTTAGCTTTAAGGTAGGCAGACAGAACCAGAGAACATAGTGTTAAGACACTCTGTTCTCTTTTAACAGTTCCGTTCCCTACTTTGCGCAGAATATTGCCATAATAGTACAAAGTACAATATTAATATTAACGCATTTATATATCTACGTTTTATATCTACAAAATTTAACATCGAGTTTATTTGTTCTATCAATATATGCAAAACTCTTTTGTTACTCAGTGATTGACTGACAGACAAGGAACAAAATAAACTAGTAGATATAAGAAGCTCCATTTTGGCATAGTAAAGAAATAGATCTTCAGAAATCCTATAAAAATGAAAACTAACAATATTATGCGTTTTACGAAAGTCTACGCAAGCAAGGTTGCGAACTACAAACATTATAGTATATACTTGCACAAGAGAAAAAATCGGCCTGACTCTTTAGTCTCTTACTTAATATTTTAAAAGTATTCTGATAAAGTTTATATATCCTGTTGCCTGCCGTGGCGTAGAGGCACAAGCGTGCAAATATAAACGCGACAGGTCGTGGGTTCGTTCCCACTCCAGGAAATGGAATTTTTCATTTCCTGGGTTTGGTAACAAGGCCAAGCGCGGCGTTGAGTTCCGCCACTCAGCATGTAATGCGAACGGAGTGTCTTAACACTAGGTTCCCTCTGCCTACCCTGCTATATGCGGGATACAGCGTAAAGCTATGTACGTATAGAGTTAATATATATGTCCGTTTTTAATTATAAAATTTAATTTAATTTTGATTATAAACTAATGTTTTGATCATTTAAAACGATATATATTTTTATATAGAAATTTCTATAACTGATATTACATTTATCGGCGTTGAGTTCCGCCACTCAGCACACAATGCCTCAATTCGGCGGAAAGTGGGGAACGGAATGTCTTAACACTAGGTTCCCTCTGCCTACCCTGCTATATGCGGGATACAGCGTGAAGCTATGTATGTATGTATGGATATAACATTTTTGTGACCACTTATCTAACAATTAATAAAGAAATATAATAAATTATTATAAATGGCGGTATTGAAATATATAATAGAATAGCGCTTATTATTATTATAATTCGGATACGCCAATACAATTATCACGTTACTCCCTCGAAAATCTCATTGACGATGATTGCATCAATTGTCTGGAATGCGGGTGCTGACTGCTTGTTTGAATAACATAAATTATACAATATTATGGAAATGTAATAAGCAGTTTACTAAATTATAACTTTGTGGGATAAGACCGGCGAAAATTATAAAAAAAAAAATCTTCTGAATATAATATGAATTCAGTACCGTTAGACATATTCTGTGTAGTGCGACTGAGTTACCCACAATAATGAGATAGAACTTACTGTCAACACAGTCCATTTTTCACTTATCGTCATAACTTCGAAACTTAATGTTGAGCTTTGTCTTACCAAAGCGGCGCGATAAAAATAATTTGAATATGATCGTTCCCCCGAGTGGGAAGGGAACTCACAACTATTTGCGTTTACAGTCAATCATTGTGCCACTGCGCAATGATGACGACTGAAACGTACAAAAGTAAGACTTTATTATTAAGTAAACTGCCTGACACAAGTTTGTGTGTTCATCCATTTTACTTAACATCATATATTTTTTTCTTGTAAGAAAATTAAAAAATAAATTTTGTAATACAACACGTATTTACTAGTAAAACCTAGAAGAGTATAAAATTAAATAGAGTTAAGTAATAACCATGTCTCAAAACAAAAAAGCTCGTGTGAAGCTATTAAAACTATTCCTTAAAAAAACGTTAACAATAATTTCTGCTATGCATGAAAACTATGTAAATAAAAAGTATAATTGTTTAAAATTATTCAACAACAGTTGACAGGACAGATGGTAAATTATACTTTGTCTTGGGGTGAACTAAAATTATATTACATGACGCGTACATTTGAAACACTTAAAATTACTTCAACTAACAACTTTCCTATAGCACGCAATGGTTGCGGGTTTGATATTCTCTAGGGTTAATTATTATTTTGTTAGGTGGTAGGAGGTTCGTCCTCCGACTGGCTCGCGACCACTATCATGTCAAAGACGAACCGCCAAATATCTAATGATGTGTTCCGGTTCGATGGCATGTAAGCCAGATTTTCCCCTTTCCCACCCATCCTTTCCCCAAAATGTGGTGGTTCCGATAGTGGACTACTACATTGTCCCCCCTTCCATCAGTATCCTCTAGGTTGGCAACGCATCTACAACATCTCTGGTGTTGTAGATGTCTATGGGCGAAGGTAACCACTTACCATCAGGTGGTCCTTCTGCTCGTTTGCCGTCCGTTATCAATAAAAAAAAAAAAAAAAAATATTTTTAAATTATTTTCATTACTCTGGTCTGGTAAGGTAGAATGCGGCGTTGAGTTCCGCTATCCAACGCATGCTGTACCTATCTTAGGTATAAAATAGATATCGGAGTAAGTTCACACCGAATTTTCACTGCCAAACCTTGATCTTTTTGCGCTAATGCTTATATAAGAGATATACCATATATTCAATTTAATATTTATATTTTTTTTAGCTTCATGCTGTATACCACACATAGCAAGATAGGCAGAGGGAACCAGAGAACCTAGTATAGTATATATATAGACACTCTTCTCTCTTTTAATATTTCTGTTCCGAACTTTCCGCAGAATTGAAGCAATGCCTGCACAGTGGCGGAAATCAACGCCGCGCTTGTCTTGTTACCAGAGTGAGAAAATGAAAATACTGAATATTATTTAGGGAATCGAACCCACAACCTGTCACGTTTACAGTCGCACGGTTGTGCCTCTGCGCTACAACAGGTCTAATATGAATATCTTTCTTTGTATATGTACATACGATTGTATGCCTTAAATATCATTATGAGGATTGACAGATCCATCAACGCATAGCTAAAGCTACTAGAGAAGTATTTAATCCCTAAGGGGAAAGAATAAGGGCGAACATTTTGTATGAAACTATTTATGGGGTAAAGATTCGAATGCTACATACAGTATAATATATTTTTGTTATTGCTTTTTGCCTTTTTCAACTTTGAAAGTATTAAAATATTTTTTTTGTAGGCAGAGGGAACCAGAGAACCTACTGTTAAGACACTTCGATCTCTTTTAAATTTTCCGTTCCCCACTTTCCGCCGAATTGAGGAATTGCTTGCTAAATGATTCAACGCCGCGCTTTGCCAAGTTACCAAGCGAGAAAAATGAACATACTAAATATTATTTAATATTTTCATATTCTAGAGTGGGAATCGAACCCACAATCTGTCGCCACGACAGGCCTAAGATGCCAATCAATGTATCCAGACAATTATGTTTACTGGAGCTTACTAATATATTATTCATAAACGTCTTTACATACACTGAATATCTATAATAATTTAATATGAAATACCGCTACTGTTACATAAAAGCATAAAACTTAATAAAATATTCAATTTTCTATGAACGAGCAAAAAACATTCGAATATCCAGTCCTAATGGATTAATGCTAAAAAATACATCATCGGCTTATCAAATGACGGGGGTCGTCTTACAAATGAAATGTTCTATTCTAATGCACGCACGGTTTTCTAGTGTTACCTCTCTTTCATACACACAGTGAAAGTGAAGGATAAAAAATGGTTTGAAGAAAAACATAATGTCAGGTTATATGGGGTAGAATTCGTGTCACTTCGCAGGTAGATCAATAAAGCGGTTGTTGGCTGTTTCATTAACTCCGTGTTAGACAGCACTTATAAAGACATTAAAAACTCCAATTTGTGATCACGTAAACTCGAATAGATCCAATTTCTAGTTTAGGGCATCGATTTGTTCAAATGGACTTGTAATTACTGTTTCCTTTTAAAATTTATAGTGTTTGTGTATTGATGATTAGAAATATTGTGTTTGAATGCAAAATTAAAGACATCAACTGAAAACATTTTATAGACATTTTGTGTCTTAATTCGTTTTTTTTTAGAATTAGAATATAATATTATTAAATATGATGGACAGACGATTTAAAGAAGGTGACTGGCAGCGAATGGAGTGAGTTTCTCAGGACCAGAATGGTTGGCGCTCTATGAGGGCCTACGTTCAGCAGTTGACGGATACAGGCTGATAAAAAAAAATCATTACATAACAATTTCAATCGATATCTGTGTTACGAACAGTAATCGTGAATATACTCAGTACGATTTTTCCAGCTTCACGCTTAAGTCACGTAACAGGGTAGTCAGAGAGAATCTAGCGTGAAGACACTTATTCACTTATTATCATCTAATTATTGCTCCGAGTGGGAATCAAACTCACCACCATCACGTTCACAGTCAGTTCTCCCATGTGTCGCTGTACCTTAATGCTCTATGATATAAGCCATATATAGGTATAGTACTAATTTATAGTGTTATTTATGTTTTAAATTACAAACCTATGTAATTTCGTACATAGGCGTCGAATATGTTAGGATACAAATACTGATCCTTACCTAGAATCCAAGTGGTGTTATATTAGATCTATGTAAGCTATACATTCATTTATTATTTGTATGGAATGGAATATATTAACTCTAGATTGGATTGATATTTTAATTTCTTTATTTCTTTGAAAATATTTTAGTAGCTCGTAATAGTAAATACTCTGTAATCACAATTAAAAGATATACGTAATGTAGCATATCAAAAACCAATTATCACAAAAAACTTGATATATTTAATTAAACAATATTCTTATCTATCGATAAGCTAAGGCGGGAGTTATCACAATCGTCGATATATTTATAACCTGATTAAAGATATCATAGTATCCCATTCAATACGGTATAACAAAATGTTATCAGTTACTTACGATACACAGCAGATACCAAGAACATAGTGCTCTGGATCTCTAATGAGATGCTACGGAATAAAGCTCGCTAAGTAATGGTCCTCGGAGCGAACCACGATAAATATGATCAAACAAAACGTGCAATGGAGGAAGCAGTACATTGCATAGATAAACGACCGCCTAGCATTCATAAACATGGGGAAGCCCGAGTTCTCAAGGCACGAAATTGACTCGAAACTTGGCGTGCTTTTACAACGTTAGCTTGATAATTGGCAAGTTGTATCGCCGACTATACGCTGTCACTAAGCCTTGAAACGTCTTTGTTTTGAAACAGTAAACATGCTTTGTTAGTGGAGCTTGCGAAGTCAAAAGCTTGGATGCTAAGGCTATTGTTCTGATAAGTTTAGAGTAAAGTCAAACAAGCCGATGGCCGGCCACTTGCCGTAATGTCAGCCAAGCCTTACATACTTGTCATAATCTAAGTCACGATTTGAATAAAAGTTGATGCGGAATGTGGGTCATTCCTAGTAAGGCACTTAATGGATTTAAGTGTATGTAATATGCCATTATATGGTTTAGAATGTTTTATTTAATTTATGTGCTTACTGTTTTATGGTTTAAGGTTAAAATATACTGAATTGGAAATCAAAATTATTATTTTAATGTCTCTGTATTGGAAAGACAAAGACGTAGTGTTGAATTGGTTCTCTCTGACTTCCCTGCTAAGCAGAAATTTGTTTAACTATACTATAATATATAGAATAAAAATAATATATAGAATAAAAAAAAACGATTAAGCTATATTATTTAAAAGCGGTATGTAAGCTGCAGGTTCTTTTACTATAGCTAATTTTTTATATGACATGAACATGATAAGTTGCATTTCATTAGTAGGATCCTACTAGTATTATAAATGCGAAAGTTTGATGGAAAGGATAAATTTATATACAGAAAAAAGGAATTAAAATAAAATTTGATAGGTCGTCGTCGCTTAACACAGCCTTTAGACAGCGTCTAAATGTAAGTGCGATTGGTTGTGGGTTCGATTCTCACTCGGGGGAATTATTATATTGAAATTAATTTCATTTCTCCGCTGTGACAAGACAACGCGCGGCGTTGAGTTACGCCACTAAACACATAATGTCCTTAATTCGGGCGGAAAGTTGTGAACGTAGCGTCTTAACAATAGGTTTTCTATGACTATCCTATGCGGCATGCTTCATGCATAAACCTGAAACAAAAAAATAAAAAAAATATTTTTATTTACGCCTGTCGTGGCGCAGATGCACAAGTAAAACTGTAAAGCGACAGGTTGTGGGATCGATCCCAACTGCAGGAAATATAGCATTTTCATTTCCTGGGTCTGGCAACAAGGCAAAGCGCGGCGATGCGTTCCGCTATTCAGCACGTAATGCCTCGATCCGGCGGAAAATAGGGAACGGAATAGTGGAAAGAGAACGGAGTGTCTTAACACTAGGTACTCAGGTTTCTTCTGCTTACCCTGCTATGTGCCGGATACAGCGCGAAGCTTAAAAAAAATTACAGTAATACCTATAAGTTATGACTTACACATCAATAACACAGGCTACAAAGACTAGGTAATTTGCATATAATATAACTATAAGTATCTGATAAATAATAAATAGAGTACTTAACATATCGTAAAAAAAAACACAGAGTGAATAATCACTACATTTATTCTTTAATATATCTGTAATAAAGAATATATTTTCATAATAATGAAATCCTTACCATTCGTAAAGTACATATCAAGGCCTTACTATATTTTTGTTTGCGGCAAGTAAAAACTTTACGACTTAGATTATCATCTTGTTTATACGACTACGATTTTTAATAGCGTGACACGTCTGAGTAAAGATAGTGAGTTATTATTTATTACGGGGGTAGAGTCGTTGATGCTTTTTTCTAAAAAGTACTTTCTATGTACAATAATTTAGACCTTGACATATAAGAATACATATTTTTCAGTATTTTATGATAGAATAGAGCATGTGATATTTTATATTTGTTTTTATTTATTCATAGGAAAGGCAGAGGTAATCTCCGTCATCTATATTTTAACCAGTTTTTGCGATTTTTTTTTATTTTTTAACTTCACGCTGTATCTTATATATAGCAGGGTATACACTCGGTTCTCTTACAACAATTCCGTTCCCCACATGCCAAATTGAGGCATTGCGTGTTGAGTGGTGGAACTCAACGCCGCGCTTTGCCTTGTTACCAAACCCAGGATATGGAAATACTAACCTTTCCTGGAGTGGGAATCGAACCCACTACCTGTCGCGTTTACAGTCGCACGCTTGTGCCTCTGCGCCACGACAGGCGTTTTTTGCGACATATTGTTTTGAGCATCGAAACCTAACGCCATGTGTTACTTTAATATGGGCAGTTAGAGAGAACATAGTGTCAAGGCACTCTATTATCCGCTTTCATGTCGAATCCGAGGCACTCTCGTCGATAAGTCTGTCTCTAAGAGGCCATCGCGGCGCAGTGGGACATCCGACTGTAAACGCGATTGGTCGTGCGTTCCATTACCACTCGTGGAATAATTATATTTATTTTATTTTCATTTCTCTAATTTGGGTGGAAAGCGACAAACGAAGTATCTTGACACTAGGTTCTTCTTCTTTGTCTATTTAGATAGGTAACTATACCACAACAGCGTAAACGATCTTTACAAATTACAAGCAAGTTAATATATTCACAGGCGTACTACGGTAGCTGTTATACAACTAACATTTACCAAACTAGAGCTTGGATTGAAAATTTAAGCCGGATTAAATGCAACACCAAAGTTTATTTGCATTGAAAAAGTTAACGCTGCAATTAGAGATTATTCATAGCATATTTTTTTGGAAAAGTCTACCTACAGAGGTGTTGGTAGCAACTAAAAGAATAATTTTTATTCATTTTGCGCAAGAATAATTTTTATTTTAAAAATTTTACGTTTATGACTAACGCGAAAAGCCTTTTTATAATAAAGAAATGAAAGTACTTGTGTTTTAAACGTTAATACATTCTCCTGAGAAGTATTATATTTATGACACACTACAGACTACAGACAGGTTACCTTTTCTTGTTTACATGTGTTTTTCAAATAACATTTTTTTTAATTAATTTTTTATTGTTTAAAGCTAAACATCGAATAAAAATTGAAATCAATTTCTTAATATACTTTTAAAAATTTTTTAATTGCATCACAATGGCATGTTGAATTAATAGTTCGGTACAAAAACAACTAATAAATTTTTTTCTGTTACTTATTTTCTTGTTTTTATTTATAATATACTAAAAATGAATAAATAATATTTAATAGACTAAATATTTATTTTTCTCATGAAATTATTTAATATATAAGAATAGTAGTCGAATAAACTTGACTACGTTATACTTACGTAGCAAATATTAACCGCGCACCCGTTTATATGAAGTTCACATTGGGTTTCAATAACCAGCACGGAATACCCATGGACGAGAAGTGGAAAATGAAGTTGTTTTAGCCTAAGAACTTCCGTATATAAAAAATATCTTAAGATAGACGCCATCGCATCGTGGCGCAGTGGGACATCGTTTGAATGCAATGACTACAAACGCGAATGGTTGTGGGTTTGATTTCCATTGGGGGAATAATTAATTTGAAAATTATTTGAATTTTTCACTCTGTCGACAAAGTGCGGTGTTGAGATTTACTACTTACGGAATGTCTCGGTTTTGGGCGGACAGAGGAGAGCGGAGTGTCTCAACACTAGATTCTCTCTGACTACCCTGCTATAAGGGATAACGCGTGAATCTAAAAAAAACACTATAAATATTAAAGTAATGCAATTTATAATATCGCAAGCACTTATACAGTCCATATGATACGGGCGGAGCATTTAATGCGCAAATCTTTGAGGATAATCTGCATGCCTTAATAAGGCGAGTCGAGCCTGCAGTCCTATCGCGAAGTGTTCATAGAAGCCTACAGCCACCGCCACCCACATATTACGGGTCGGACCTCACACTGTACACGTACCTGTTTGGTTTGGTAAGATAGAAAGAATATTTTGGATATTTTGTTTATGTTAATATCTTTGAAATACCAAAAAGTTGGTCAAATTTAGCTTTTTAGGTTCACGTTCCATATCTAGGGTAGATAGACAGAACCTAGTGTAGAGACACTCCGTTGGCCTCGATTTTGTTTTTGTTTTAAAAAGTAGTGTATGTATATTTTTAACTTGTGGAATTTGATATTTTAATAGTCAAATTTTATCGTTTCTTAAAAAAATAAAGAATTTAAATAGAATATTACAACTAGATATAGGAATACTTTTGTTTTTTTCCTTCCGTCCTTCCTTCCACATTACATTATCTAGTCAAATCTATGAAGCATGCATATATTAAAAGACATATAAATATTCCCCAAAATGTCGCCACAATTATCGCCTTCATAAAGGTCTATAAGAGCTGCTCATCGACATTGCCTTTATTACATTTAAATAAAGTCGATATTTTAACTACAAAAATTTGAATTTAATTGAATTTAATCGATAAAAATTAGATAAGAGGCCCGTCGTTGAGTAGAGGCACAAGCCACTGTAAGCGCGACAGGTTGTGGGTTCTATTCCCAAAATAAAACTATTAAATACTTAAAATAATTAATATTTAGTATTTTCATTTTAAAAATCTTAAGAGAAGGTATTATCTCAACACAAGGTACTCATTTACCCTTCTACATGCGACAGACAGCGTAAAGCTAAAAAAATATATCGATTACAAAGTACATCCTTATGTGTTTATAATGATTTCCGACAGGTGTGAACAAATGAAGGAACATTACTCTGTCATATAATTTACTTAGCACCTAATTTCAATATAATAACAGTATTAACGTCAAGCACCGCAAACTAATAGGCCATATGTTTTACGCACCAATGTCATTCACTAATACGACTTTGATAAATAGGTCGCGAAGCAAGCTAATCTTGTGAGCAGTAACAAATGATGTTTTCTCACAATTGTATTATATTATTTTGTTTTATCTTCATAGATTATATTTTTGGATTTAGGCATATAGCAGGTATGGGAAGACTCGATATTTAAGTGATATTGAATATTGATTTGCGGAACTCAACGCTGCGTTTAATCTCACTGAATAAGCAACATATGGTCTTTTCTCACTTTTTGGTCCATTATGTAGTTTTATTTCGGAAGTGTTATGTTTAGGTCTAAACATGACATGACGCATAACAGGGTAGACAAGAAGAACCTAACGTAGAAAAATGTTACATTTGTTGAATTGCGAAACTTAACCCCACGTAAGCGTGGCGTTAAGTCTTACTGAGCAAAGAAAAGTTATTTAAAATTCCACAAATGGGGATCGAACCTACAACTACCCGTCAAACACTGATGATGACTTCAGTACAAGTATTACTAATAATTGACTCTTATAGGCTAATTCCTTCAGCGAGGTATAAGGTGTAAAGACAGAGAGTCCTAGACGAGTTTATGTCCTGAATTGTTAGAATTCCATACAAACTAGTAAAGGCCGTCTGAGATTTGGAATGTGGCTTGCAACACTGCTGTCAGGAATAATTTAACTTTTGGCACACCTGAATATTGGTTTAAATTGATTTAATCATTGTTTTGTTAATGATACTTGGGAATTTGGGGCTATTAACATTTTTTTTAGGTTTTTGAGAATCGATTTTTTAAATACATTCGGTTTTTTTTGGTCTGTCCAGAAAAACTGTATTATTAGGTTACTTAATATAGAATATGTCTAGTCTTTTAATAATTATTAATAGATAGTGAAAAGCAGCGTGTTATATGTTTGTCTTATGGTGTTTATAACAGAATACCAAAATCATATTTAAATGCACTAAAAAGTAAAATAATTACGATTAACTCAAGAATTACTTTAGATTTTAAACGAATTTAAGTGACCACATGAGAAGCCTAGCGCTTGTTTAAGAATTCGAACAAAAAAGGATCATAAAAATTGATACACATAAAAAAATACAATCAAATTGAGAACATCTTCCTTTTTAAGCCCAATTAAAAAAGATAAAACTCTCTTTATCTACCCATTTATCCTTAAGAAATAAAAATAATATTAAGCAATATTAATATTTACAACCGAAATTACAGTGACTTCCAGACGCTTGATAGAAGTTATCCCATAATATGGTTATTCACGCCTGTAGCATATGTTTAATGTTAGAGTGTTCTTCAATTGATTGACGTGACGTCTGCTATCTCAGTCTTAAGTAACATACAGACAGATGTTTATTTATTATCCTATAAGTAATTCATTATAGCTAATAAATGTCGTAACAGTTACAAAATTGTTTGTGATCTTTTTGAAACGATGTATATATTTTTATGATCTATAAAATGGATCATTTAAACAAAAGCTTTTGATAGTTTCAATGACTCTCATTATGAAACTATTAATATGATATTGTAATGTATTATACTACAATACATTTACTTCATTTTTATTTTAACGACTAATTTAATAATTTTCAGCCTTTTTCTTGCATACCAAGGTAGCAGTGGCGAGGAGTGAATATTTTAAAAAGGTAAGCCGGTAAATTTAGGGAAGCCGGTATATATATTAATGGAAGCCGGTATATTTTTAGGAAAACCGGTATATTTTTAGAAAAGCTGGTATATTTAGAGAAGCCGGTATAGGATACATCCTAATAAATATCTAATATAAGTAACGTTACAACGTTATTTAGTAATTTCACTATCGAATTTTGCTGATGACCTTTTTTTTGGTTGTTTTAGACTTTAGAGCTTCGTATTCAAAAATGCGTATTTGGTTATTCATTACATTGTTTGACAACTTTATAAGACGAATTTACTATAAGTAAATATATGATATACATAAAATGTGATATTTTGTAAAGTGTCTATTTACTATAAAATTTAAGTTATTTATATAAAATATTGGTATCAATAATATATCTTATACTTAGTTGTATTCATTCATATTGGTAATATCCTTGATACGCTACACAAAAGGCACACCTCAGATGTAAGCATAGTGGGTGGCCATGCACCTTGCACAATGCATCGCTTATGACGATAACTAGAATACAAACCTTTATGCTTAATAAAGTATAATAAAAGCATTTACGCAGTACATAATATAATAAAAGAACATAAAATATAGTAAAAAATTATTAGGATGTTTTTTTATATAGAATATCATGCAAAAATTAAAAAGTTTATTAATTATTAAAAAAAATATCTCATAGAGCAGGGTAGTTAGAGTGAACCTAGTGTTAAGATACTCCGTTTTGCTTTCCGCCTGAATTCTACTTTTATGAGACTTTTGTATTTTATGTGACGGAACTCAACGCCGCGTGAAGCTTACAAGAGCGGAGAAATGAAAATAATTCAAATATGATTCCTCCAAGCGGGATCGAACCCCCAACCAACAGTTAGATGATGTCTAATTGCGCCACAATAGTCTCTACATAAATAAAACTAAATCATAACAAGAATATTTTACATGTAAAATATATAATAATAATTTAGTACAAATTAACGAATCCATACTTGGAAATGAAATTGTTAGTATAGTAACTCTTTGTTACATTCCTAAAAACTTTATCTTTCTTAGGAAATAAGATTATCTATACAACAAAAATGTGTAAATTGACCACATTATTTTAGTGGACATACTTATTATAACTATGAAACCATCATTCATATAACTTAAAAAATATAACTTTAATAATTAAGATTTTACCAAAAAAAGAAAGCCGACTTCAAATGAAACTCACTAAAAAGTATTTTTTTACGAACAACTTATAAACTACTCATCAGACCTTAACAACAATTACCACATCAGGCGCACTATCTCTATAAAAAAAAGAAACATAAAATTTGATTCACTCGGTAAAAATATGCCATAACACACATAAAAAGACCATCGAATTGATAACCTTTTCTTATAACCTTTTTTTAAAAGTCGGTTAAAAACTTAAACCGGAAATGAATATTTATTTAAATGTGAAACAAAATTCTCAAGGCAAAATGCACAATAACTAAAATGGCTTATCCATAGATAATACGTGTTAAATGAATACAATATTTAAGTGTTAAAATCTTAAATATGTACTGGGAAGATGACGCATACATTACACAGAAGGCCCCAGTTTTAGGTAAGTCGGCTTAACTTATCAAAATGAAGTAAGGCAGACCTTTTTTAAAGATTAGTGTAATTTGTAAGAAAGTTAGCATATTTAAATAGATACTAGTGTCCCTGTTGACGCTTTAACAACGCGTAATCTTTAGCAATGTATGTATACTCGTATTATGTCGTTATATAAACTTGGATGTCAAACCATGGTGGTGTGTGTAACATTTATTTTATAAATTTAATATACTTTTTATGCATTATTTTAAAAAAATGTTAGCATTCTGCACTCCGTCTCTATATAAACTATAAGTGTGCCAAATTTCATGCTCCTCCGTCCTCGTAATTTTCTTAAAAAGGGGTACAAAGTTTTTGCTTTACGTATTTACATATAGATTTAAAAGTTTTTTCTTTTAATTATATCACATCATAAATTTGGTAAAGTAAAGTCAGTCTACCTTCTGATTTTACTTTACCACATTTAATATATTTTAAAGTATAAGATATGTTTTACAAAAAATAAAAGAAACATTTTACAAGAAAGTCGTAGTTAGCTACGTTGTATGAATAGTTTCCAAATATATATAGTAGTAATTTTTTTTAACTTCACGCTGTAACCCGCATATAGCAGAGTAGGCACAGGGAACCAGAGAACCTAGTGTTAAGACACTCCATTCTCTTTCAACAATTCCGTTCCCCACTAGATACCGTTAGTAGTACATAACAATCACAAATTATATTTATATATAATAAAAAAATATTTAATTCTATCTTAAAATATTATATATTACATATCTATTTTAAAATATTCTCAACAAAAGATAATTAAATACCGTTATAAAGTTCTTCTTTGAAATCACATCGAAGTCAGCTATAAATATACAAAAAGTAACTTTAAATTTCGTTAGACAACCAAAAGCGTTATGCAAATTGTATTTCCTGTGAACTGTCTGGACATCGTAGATTTTATTATAAATTCTTACCATACGTCAAATTACAACCAATTTATATTGAAATTTAAATAACTTAATAGTGCTTACAAGATTTAGATCTCATCACGTCATCGCATAAATTAGTTTATTTTAAATTATAATACTATATTCGTACATCCATATAGGACATGAAATATGTTTATCTTTTTACGGTAATCTTAGATTGAAAGAGAGCCTAGTGTCGAGACACTCCATTCTTTACCTTTCGCCCGAAGTTCAGATATTGTGTATTGAGGAAACGGAGCAAGGCAAAGCGCGGCTTGAGTTCCGCTACTCAGCACGCATTACCTTAATTCGGCGGAATATGGGGAACGGAAATATTAAGAGAACGGCATCTGCCTACCTTACTGTATGAGGGATACAGCATGTAGTTAAGAAGAAGCAGGCGGGGATTAACTGCAAGCAGTTTTACCACAGCCGAGAAATGAAAAAAAATATATAAGTTCTTTTCCCCAAGTAAATATCGAACCCACAACTGAGTTCTTATTCGACCGTGCTGTCTGATTAAGCAAAACTGGTGAAAGGTGAACCGGAGTCAAAGTAAACCAATTATTGTGACGTTAAATTACGTACCTCACTCGCACTATAAAAAGCCAAAAGCTGGACAGTGACTCATCACTACATTATGTTCGCGTATTCCGCAATAATACAGCAGATATGTGAAGTCAAAAAAAAGAGAACAATTTGATAGATATAATTTCCAAGAAAGGAGGGTATCATCTGTCTATAAACACGATTGCTTGTGGTTTCGATTCCCACCCACCACATTCCCACCTGGGGCAAATGATGATAATATCTAAATTATATTAATTTCTACACCGTGGTGAGATAAAGCATTGAGTACCACTACTTAGCACGTAATGTCTCAAATTAGCAAAACGGCGAACGGAGTGTCTTGACACTAAGTTATCTCTGACAACCCTGATATACGGAATAAAGTGTGAAGCTACTTTTTTTCCAAGAATATTTCAAAGTTTATGAATTAGGATTCTTGGAAAAAAAAGCAAAAAATATAATAAGAAGCAAAAACAAGCAGGCAGATTTAGAACAACAATAGCTTCACGCTGTATCCCGCATATAAAAGGGTAGGCAGAGGGAACCTGAGTACCTAGTGTTAAGACACTCCGTTCCCCACTTTCCGCCGAATTGAGGCATTGTTGCTGAGTGGCGAAACTCAACGCCGCGCTTTGCCTTTTTACCAAACCCAGGAATTAAAAAATTCCATCTCCTGGAGTGGGAATCGAACCCACAACCTGTCGCACTTACAGTCGCACTCTTGTTCCTCTGCGCCACGACAGGCGGCATTCAGAACAAAAAAAAGCAAATATATTTCGGGAAGCGACGAACTGAGAACTGAGTGTCCTGACATGTTCTCTCTGATAACCCTACCATACGGGATAAAGAATGAAGTTTTTTTTCCAAGAATATTTCCAAATTGGATACTTCATTACTAATTCAAATTGGATCTGGCTTCGAGTTTCGTGTTAATCTAAGATTAGTCATTAACAGAATTCTATAATTCTTTGTTCGGCCAAATGTATATCTCTTTGTTATTTATGTGACTTTTAATGAACTTGTCCGTTTTTATTAGTAATAGTTCACTGACTGATTCTAATACCTTGCCTATATATTTTTATTTGATTTTTTTATTGTTATAACATGCTATTATGATAATATAATGGGCATGTAAATTATTATTTTATTACAAAATAAGACATTTTCATTATTTTTAGCGACATTCAAATAAATTTAAGTTATATTTTTATATTAATTCTATTGATTTCGATATATATATAGATAAAGAAATTATTTACGAAACTCTTATTTTATCTGCTGAGTTTTATATATTCAGTTTAAGTACTTATATATGTAGGTATACTTTTATGGTATATGTTTTAACATACTTTTATCTCATTATATTAACATTTTTTTTCGAATGTCGAATAACTATATTCCAAACTTAACGTCCATCAAGAAGCAATGTGGGATGTGTGGCATCAATCAACCTAAAACTTTGTGAAATCAGATAGTTGATTCACTATGTTTTAAATAGAAACATTACTCAATATATAATTTGAAATAGCTACAATCAAACAAAAGATAACTAACTGAAATACTTATGTAGAAGAGAAGAAATATTCCGTGTATTCATTGATTCATCGTGTGAGAGGAGGAGTTTGAAGCAGTACTTGGGTCTTGCCACCCAAGTGCTAAGTAAGGAACTCAAAATGCCCATTGACGTTGGCCTCTACCACCAGAGCAGATTCAGAGCAGTAGAGAAAAGACTATCCAACTTCAAATATATTGTAAATATTGTTGTATGAAAATTTGTAAAATATTCTAAAACATTACATAAATTGGTAGCTGTAATAAAAAGATTATAATAATGTCACAATTTTGGAATAGTAGTGGAGTGTACTTTCATTAAGCTCTCTTTACGTTTCCTACAAAATTATTATTTTATAAAAAATAAATTTTTAACAAAGAAAACAAGTTTCAAAGAAAATGCAATAAAAAGTACTGTAATTACGTATAACTTAAAAACTACTCGCCAGATCTTAACTAAATTTAAATGAGACATCAGAAGCACTATCCTATAATACATGAGTCAAGAAAATTGTTTACCACCCAACCCAGTACCAAGTGTACGCATTTACATAAAAAATATAGTCGAATTCATAACCTCCTCCTTTTTTGAAATCGATAACAAAACAATACGCATTTCCTGTATAAAGAATGTCTGAATATATTTTTCACATTATTAAATTCACGTTTCTCATCGATGTTGGTTAGCGTCCACCTATCAGTTGATATAATTTATTAGATTCAAATATGCCGCCTTACTACCATGCTATAAACATGATTTAATAGGTGACAGCTTTTAAATGAACTCATATAATAAATATGACAGTCATAGCGTTTACGATTCCGTTTGTCCCATTAAATAACTGTAATTAATAGCATATATTATATGATAAATACTACGATATAAACGTTTGGACGAGTATTTTGAAGTGATACTGTGCGAGGTATGTACAGGTTTATTTAAAGTATTTACACACACATACATACATACATAGCTTCACGCTGTAACCCACATATAGCAGGGGAGGCAGGGGGTTCCCCCTGCCTCCAGTGTTAAGACACTCCGTTTCCCACTTTCCGCCAAATTGAGGCGTTGCGTGCTGAGTGGCGGGACTCAACGCTGCGCTTTGTCTTGTTACCAAACCCAGGAGATGAAAAATACCATTTCCTGGAGTGGGAATCGAACCCACAAACTGTCGCGTTTACAGTCCTCTGCGCCACGACAGGCGTTTTCACTATGTTGGAATTGTTTTTTTTAACATTGCTGAGTATAACATAAACCTAGGGACAATGCGTCGGCAGCTATATCTCTATCACATAACTCTATCATATATATCTCAGCTCGGCTGAGCTAAGCGCCGCGCTTCATCCTGCCAGAGAGGAGAAGAGAAAATGTTTTAAATGTAATCATTACCCCGAGTGGGAATCGAACTCACAACCGTTTATAGTCAGACGCTGCCCCACTGCGCTACGATGCCTTCTATATTTATTATATTTGAAAATAGCAACTGTTTAGTTCTTTGCCGGCTTTTCTCAGCGGAACTACCTTCTGAGCCTGGAGCAATCTAATATTTATTTGATGATTCAAATATGCTCGCAAAAGTTTGTTTAAATGAAGAATTTAAAGTTGTTCTGTGTATACTGGTACACGCTATCAAGAATTTGAAAAAATATACTAACTTCCTTACTTGCATGAATAGGCAACATACGACACTTACAAATAATATCCATGAAGGGAACTTATGGGAACTATAAGAACAATTTAACATTCAATATTACATAAGCTCCAAAACACAGGGTTTCTAGCATTACATAAATTGAAATTCGTGACAATATGTTATGTTTTCACGCTAAAATCGTTCACTATTATATGTTATTGTTTAAGAATAGTATTTCGACTTAATTTGAGTACCATGGAAGAAAAATCACGCGCGACACGCGTCCTATTCATTCTACTTTTTTCGGAAATATTACAAAAGTACTGACGTTAAACACTGACATTATGACGCTTATAATACACAAAGCAACTTTGTTCAAGACAATAGTATGAAATAAAAGGTTTGTCGTCATTAATTTCATCGCTTAGACATTCGTAACGGTGTATCTTTTGTGTAAAGTGTACGCTTTTATTTGATGAAGGCCAAAAATTAGTGCACAGCGTGTGAGCTGTCAATACCGCTGAGCTTAAGAAAGTGATACAAAATATATTTTTTGTTAGATTTTCTTTCTTACTTGAAATCGATTATTATTATGAGCATCGATGCGGAAAATGGTATATTAATATTATGTAATAGTTATTTAGAAAGTATGTAACTGCGTTTATTGAGAATTAAGATTGTGAACACTTAGGCATTTTTTGTATTAGATACGGTTTATGTTGTTGTAATTGACTTTACTTTGTTTTAAACAATAATATACAAATCATATTATTATGCATATCACAGACATATATGAAAACAAAGGTAATTTAGCGCTAATTCGTCATTAAATCACTGGATATGTGCACAATTACATATGTTCGCAAAATTCGGAAAACGATCTAATAAAAAATAAATAATAATTTCTACACTGATGATTATATTTAAAATTATTCCCATTTTTCCTCTTTGGTAAGATAAATGACGGCGTTGAATTTCGCAACATAATACGCAATATGTGAAATCCTGACGGAAAGCGGCGGAAATCGAAAGTGGCGAACGGAGTGTCTTGACATTAGGTTCTCTTTACCTATTCTAATATGAGGCATAAAGTGTGAAGCAATTTTTGAAGTCCCTAGGCGATATTACTACTAAAATAATACCTACCTCTGTTATTTTTTTTAAATATTTGATATGCACACACGCAACAGCACGGCATGAACGCAAAATTCCATACGATACATTTATATAAATAATTCATCAAGAATTTTAAACCGTAGCCCAAGGGTTATGCACAAGTTAGCCGTTACATTTTTATTTAATTCTCACATATATTATTCACTTCTCTTCGATTCAGTGTAAAAGTCGTGCGTGTTCGTAATTTTTTGAATACCACGCACTCACTTGGTCGCATTTTATTCCAATTCACAAAATCAGCATTAAAAAAGTCAATTTACATTTACTTCAAGTATTTTTTTTGCTATCGTGGCGCAGTTGCGAAGTGAGATGACTCTGACATAATGGTTGTGAGTTCGATTTCTAGTCAAAGAAATGTTTATATTTAAATTATTTTTATTGAAAATTTGTGAAGCAAAAACTTTGTACCCCTTTTTACAAAAATTATGCGGACAGAGGAGAATAAAATTTGGCACAATTTTAGTTTATATAGAGAAGTAATGCAGAATGTTTATATTTTTTTTAAATAATGCAAAAAATTTATATTAAATTAATAAAATAAATTTTAGACTACCACGGTCTGCCATGCATGTTTATATCGGGTGTCCCAAAATTAACGCAAGATTTGAATTAAATAGAAAATGCCATTTTAGTCTTTTAATAGCGAATGAATAATGAATATAATAGCAAATGGCGGCAAAGTCAAATCTTGCGTTAATTTTGGGACACCTTTATAAAGTGACATATATATTCCTTGCGTTGTTAAAGCGTCAACGGGGACACTAATTTATTTTAATACAGATATGTCTAAACTCTAGATTATCTTTTATTATACCATTAAATGTAGTAGATAAGTAAAAATAACAATAATATATTAATAATAATAACAAAGTACCTACCTATTTCCAAATTTAAAAATCCTCCATATTCGGCATCTTTTACAGAAAATATAAAAATATTTTTTACACTTTCAGTATGAGCGAATCAAATTGAGTTTTATATGAATTGTTAAGAATTCTAAAACGTTTCATTTCTATGGAGTCTGCGATCTATTCCCGAATTAGTAACGCTATGGTGTCACCTGAGCCGAAAGGGACGGCTCAGGCGGAACAAAGGTACGTATTTTGGTTTCCAATAGTGACCATTCACTAGGCGTAATGAATTATTATTTCGACCCCACAGTAAGTTAGGGAACAACATTTTAATGCTCAATATCCATGCCTGGTTTTATAATTGGAATATATGATATTTACGATGCGTATCTAGCGTATGATTTGTTGGTGCCATACATACATATATCACTAAACACAATCTCATGTTTTATGTAATAAAATTATATTCACACTCTTATATTGAAATTATTTGTAAAATTTTAGCTGGATATAAAATTAAGCCTTTTTCTATATTTATAAAGACAGATTTTTGTTAAGTAACTAACAGTTAACTAAAACTTATATTAGTCTACAAAGGGAGTCTGGAAGCTAATATATATTCTATCAATATAGATGCAAAAATTTGTGAGGATTGATGGATTAATTCTTGTTACTACTTATTGCAACAACTACTTAACAGATATAGATAACACTTTACAGTAATAAAAGAATGTACTTATAATATAATGATTAGTCATCATTTATTATATAAGTAAATATTACCCAAAGTATGTAAAACTTTATGTGAACATTTTTACCGACATATATTATTTTATCTATATTAATACGTGAAGCAAAAACTTCCCCCTTTTTGCGTAAATTACGCGGACGCAGGAGTATGAAACATGGCATACTATTTATATAGCAAAGGAATGCATAATGAAAAAAAAATCTCAAAAAAATAATACATAAAATAAATCTTACACACACTAACATGCCATGGTTTGACATTTAAAATTATATAAAGTGACATATACATTGCTAAGCAACGCGTTGTTAACGCGTCAATATTACATTATATTAAAAACGTTTTAGAACGGACATCTAAAAACCTTGAAAACGACCTATAAAATCACCTTTGACTTAAGCCGCTAGGCGATACCAAAGTAAACTTATTTAACGGTGGAGATTGTATAACAAAACTGCATTTAAATTTCGGTTAAGCAGAGGAAGTTCATCAAGTTGTTCGTAGTTTGAAGAGCGAGCTTTGTACCAGATTTCGAGGCGTCAGTTCTAGTTCAGTAAGTGTGAATGTGTGAGGGAGAACCTGTTTGAACACTTGACACGTCCAAGTGCATCAACTAGGAAACTACGTGTATGTTGTTTTCTAGTAAACTTATTTTTTATAATTTCATTTTAAGAATAAGAAAACGATATGTGTAAAGTAAGAAATGATGTTTACTTTATACATTTTAAAGAAAGGTGAGTGATAATCATGATAATACCCGTATATACGTGAACACCGTGAGAGGGTAGTAGTCACTTTTGCTGCGTACTCCATCAGTGTTAGGAATTTTATATCCGGTGATAGGTAAATAATCACATAAACTAATAATCTTTGATTTCCAGTGATGTTGTACTGATGTAATATACAATCATTTTATGTATCTCAGCTTACTTTTCGGATTTTTATCTATTTAGATCTTTGTAAAAGGTATAAATACCTCCAAGCGGTATTTAAGCCCAAAGTTTACAATCCCAACGTATTTCAACTGCACTGTACTAATATCAATTGTGTTACTAGAACATAGAAATGAAAGTTATACAAATATATAATCCCCGAGTGGGAATCGAACCCACAACCAATCACGTTTACAGTCTGACTGCGCCACGACACTGCGGCTTATAAATATTTTTGTTATTGAAACAATTCATATATACATACATACATAGCTTCACGCTGTATCCCGCATACAGCAGGGTAGGCAGAGGGAACCTAGTGTTAAGACACTCCGTTCCCCACTTTCCGCCGAATTAGGCATTGCGTGCTGAGTGGCGGAACTCAACTGCCTTGTCACCAAACCCAGGAACAATAGGAACTATATTAAGAAGAATACTCATAGGTAGTACCTATCAAAAATAACGATGTTACTAGTGTTAATTTGAAGTAAGTGCACAAACGTGTCAAATGCAAGCACATACAGATTTTCGAGAAGTGTTATGAACATGCTTTATACGGAATTTAGCACGTCATAAACTCCAGCATCCATTACTTTGAGATTACTTTCGCTTTACGATTGACTGAATCGAAATGCGTTTTGAAAATATGCTTTTTTTATTGATGCTTTGGGTAGGCAAGTTAATTGAAATAATAACAATTAAGACAATTTTATGGAGTAATATGATATTAATATCCTATATTAAATTAAATTAACTTTACGAATAGATATACAAGTATTAAGTACTTTCTGTTAGCATATATTGTTTCTAAATGGTAGAAAGTGGGCTATAGAGCAACACACTATGTCATGACTACCTACGCTATATATAAAAATATATAGATACTCGATACTTATCAGTATATTATGGCTGAATTACACTTTTTTCTTTATTCTTGTCTATGGTTTATAAGCTATATTTCTGTGAAGTTCCATCCAGATTCGTTCAGTAGTTTTTATATGAATGATAAACATCCACCCATCTATCTTCAAAAACTTTCGAACTTGTAATATTAATAGGATAAATGCTGGCGTTTATGTACGCTAGGACACTTATTTGACCATTCGCGTTTGTCATATGGTATATATTATTGTATTATTATTTATCTTATAAGGAATCCTATAAACGTATACTTTATGAAAATTATAGCTCAATATTACAATTTATATCATATTTCTATATCGGATACAAAATTCTTCAATGCAAGGAAATAGAATTGTTTAGATTTAGTGTGACGTGTGCGGCGCTCGTTTCGACGTGGGAGGCAAGGCCGTGGCGTGTAAATGTGCCACTAACTTAACAAGTAACATTTTGTGGGCAAAGTGTACTGAATGTGTACGTATAGACATGCGACACTATATTTACTATTTTATTTCATTAAATTAACTACTTTAGTAGGTACTGATTTCTACTTAACTTAGAGTAACTGGGTTACTTAGCAAGATTGAATTACTAAAGTTTAATAATTAATAGTTCTATTGCCATTGCCATGAAAGAATGGTAAGAAAGATATATGAAGCAAAGGTGAGCGGTAAGAGAGGTAAGGGGAGACTTCGGTTGACCTTCGGGAACACAGTATCAATGATACTGGAGGAAGGTCACGTAAAAAGCATGAGGACCCCCCGTAGGCCATGCATGAAGAGGACTGTGGACGAGGCGAAAGAGGTATGCAGGGACCGTAGCGTTTGGCGCTCCGTTCTCTCTGACTATAAAGAAGTTAAGTAAGTAAATAAATAGCACGTTTATATATACTTAAATCCCATAGAAACTAATATAACTCAAAGAAACTGTTAATATAATTATAGACAAACATTTGATAAAAAGGAAATGATTGCAAATCGTTCCCGTTCTACCTTTGCATCCCGCTGAGCGTCAGACTAAAACAGCAACTCAGTTATATGCAAAGGAAATACTTAGCACACATTCTGAGATCAAAGAGCGCGCGTGTGAAAAAATAATATTCAGCTCTCAAAGGACGGGTCCGCTTATGCCACCCAATACACTCACACTGTTAGGAAAAAATAGAATTGAAGTCAACTTAACAACAAATTTGAACGCGTATCGAATTGTTTTACGTTTGACGAATTCGCTTTTGTAAATTGTTAAATTCACTACAATAGGCTTTAATGATGCAGGTCAGTTTCTTTGTTCGAATCAAAATTATGTAGGTCCCGAGGAATTCCACGAATGGACTTAAACTGGCGGATTAAAAAATCGTCGATCGTGTGGCGATAGCACAAGCTAAACGGCCTGTATTGTTTTTGCAAAATCTGCGTTGCTAAATCATTCACATACCGATGAGATAGCTGTTTAAATTTCAGATTGCCTGAGGCATATTCAATTTTCTTATACGTGAGTGGTATTTTTGTTGTTTGTGGGATTGCGACCATTGTTAATAATGTTTACATGCAAGAAAGATCGGTTGTTAGTTTGTACGTAACAAGAAAACTAAGGCAAGAAATTATTTTATGTGCTCTAGATACCCTGTCTCGTTAACATAGCATTAACGATGTACATAAAATATAAATTCCTATTATTTTAGTGTAATATATACATAGTGCTATGAGGCTTAACACAATAATAAATTATACCAATATTTGCTTGTTAGTTATTCATTGTAAGAGCATAATCTAGTAAATTACGTTGCAGATAGCTACACTTATGGAGCGTGCATTAATCTTTTGATAAAAGAGAAAATTGCCTTCCTTATGCTACAGCTGACTTCCATTTGTTACCGTCTTGTTTAGAAAATCACATTTACTAAAGTTTAATAACCGGCTTTTGATGCCAACTGATGGAAGCGCGTATCAAATCGCGCGATTCAACGTGATCCTTAGCACCTGGTTGGAGCGCATCGGATCTTTTATTTATGCATCTCTATGAAAATCTATAGTCATTTTTGCTGCCGCCTTTAACACGGTGTGGCGGAAAGTGTGTCACCTTGCCTTGAATTAGTTATGCGTTTGATTCATGTGTTTATATAATATGTGAGCTTATATACGTACATGTATGTCTTTGAATTTATTTCAAGAAGTTATTATTAGAATTTGACATTCTAGTTGTTACTGTTTATTAACCTAAGTATAACCTTATTAAATATTAACAAAATAATTAAATTATATTTATAGAACGTCGAAGTAATCCATTAGGGGCGTGTTAGCCTACACATGATGGTTTAGGTTTAAATGTGACGCGTGGGAATGCTAATATTTAAAATATATACATATGTTTCTCGATGTTTGCTAAGACATACAAAGGTTCTGCCGCTCAGCATGCTGCATTTTAAAACACATTATAGCAACTTCACGCTTTATCCAACATAACAGGATAGTCAGAGAGATTTTGTGCGTTGAGTGGCGGAACTCAACGGCGCGATTTGTTTTACCAGAACGGAGAAATGACATTAATTTAAATATAATAATTTTCTTGAGTAGGAATCGAACCCACAACCAATGTTTGCTACGTTTTTACAGTTATACGCTGTACCACTGCAGCCAGTCATTTAAATTAATTAAAACTTTAATAGGAATCTTATATCAAGATCAGTTTACCTGTGACCACGGACTGTAAAGTATTCGAAACATCGGGTTTCCAAAAATATATTTTCAAATACTAAAATATACGCGTTTAATCCGGTTAAAATAATTTCATTTGATATCTTATATCAAGTTGTCAAAATCTGTTGAATGAGGAATATGTGATTTTACTTATAAAGAAAATAATAGTTATAAAGAAAATAATAAGACATCATTCAATCCTGCATTTTTTACTTACATTATCACGCCTTGAGCTCTACAAACCATTTCCAATAAGAAAAATCTTTATATCATCACGTACACACAACACAAAAAGTTCCTCAGTTTCCGTAATATTACATGATACGTAATATTAAAGTTTTTACAAAGTGCAACTCGCCAGCCGTTTTTTCTTTCCTCCAAATACATTGAAATAATTGTTTGTTTTAAATCCATCTATTGCATCTACCTCGGATTCGTTACAGATGTTTTATACGCTAGAAAATAAAGACTTCAAAACGCTTCAGTGATTATAGACTTAGAAAGTTTAAGATCGATTGTTGACTCGCTTTTTGTTGGCATACCAGGTTTTGGACAAAATACGGCTTCTTTCGTTCAATTCACTATTACGCAGCGGTATAAAATTGTAGTTTTGAAAATTCGTTTTAGAATATTTTTGGGCAACAATTTATATGTTTAAATAAGTCACAAAAAGGTTTTTTAATAAATATGAGGTAAGAATTTTAAGGTGATATTTTAAAAGTTTATATATCTTTAGGACTTGAGTGATCTCAAATAAACATAGTAAGTACTCATATATCCCAAAATAGAACCACGGTCCCTGCAAATTTTGATAATGTTCTTTAGTAAAAAAGTCAGAACGAATCCATGAGAATTTATGAATTGAAATGTTGTTGTTTACTTAGATTAAAGATATATCCATGTTAAAATTTGTATATAGTTGTTACAATTTTTGCTCCACGATCACAAGTATATTTTATAATATTAATATATTTATAATGACAAGTACAAGGAAAACATTTAAAAATAATATTTAAAAAAACATAGGTTTATGCAACACGTTTAATGACAGTCTGAATAAAAACACAAAAAAGCTACAGCCGCCAATGAAGAAGCTCCATCGGAAATGTGAAATTAATTCTAATTTGTCGAGCAACTTTTTGCTGTAGAGCAGGTAGTACAAACGGGTTAGAAGCTTCACAAGGAAGAGCGTTACATAATCCCAAATAAATTGCTTATGTGAGTCATTCAGTTTTTTATTGAAAACTCTATTACTAATTATAGGTCATCGTAGCGCAGTGGAATAATGTTTGTAAATATGATTGGTTTTGGGTTCGATTCCCATTAGGAGTCATGAATATATAGATTTTTTTATTTGCCTGCTCTGGTAAGACAAATGATGTCGTTGAGTTCCGCCACTTAAAACACAAGGTCTCGAATGAGAGAAAGATCAGAACGGTGTATCTTGACATTAGGTTCTCACTGCCTACTATTTTATAAAAAAGTGTTAAGTTTAATTTTTTGTATAATGAATAAATATTTAAAGTAATATTTAAAATTTTGTAAAGTAAAATACTACACTAGGCAATGTGTATACGAAAGTAATATAAATTTTTACTTAACACACCTAAGTATCATCTTGGCAATTTGCCCGCTACTTGGCTCCAAAGACGATATATATCTACTTAAATCTCTTTCCAGCTATTAATTGGTATCATAGATAAAGGTGGTATCATATCAATCATCCGTAATATCAAGAATCATTACAATTCAGTTTCCTTTCCTTGTGATTTTCTCATACTAACTGGTTACCTTCCTATACAAATAAAAAAAGGTGTTCATATTTGCACCCCATATTTTCTACCTATATTAGGACAAGATACTATCATTAATTTATATCTTATGGCTTTAGGATTAGTGTTTTTAGCTGTAACACTCTTATAAGGAATACCGTTACTTGAGCGAATGTTAGCGCCATCGATAGAATAATGTAAAAACATAATTTATAGAAGAACACGCCTATATTGCAAGTGTATTGTAAAAAGTAGTAGTAGAGATTCTATTATGATACAGCAACAAAGTGTACGTTCAAATTCCACCGTCACCAGACTTCGCTCACTTCACTCCTTTTCCGGCATGAAAAGTCAGAGAGAACACAGTGTCAAGACAAGATTCGATGACATGTAAGCCAGGTTTTCTCCTTTACCACCCACGCTTTCTCGAAAATTTGGTGGTTCCGATAGCGGACTACTACATTGTCCCCCCCTTCCATCTGTATCCTCTAGGTCGGCAACGCATCTGTAACATCTCTGGTGTTGTAGATGTTCATGGGCGAAGGTAACCACTTACCATCAGGTGGTCCTTCTACTCATTTGCTATCCGTTATCCATAAAAAAAAAACTCCGATCGCCACTAAAAACATAATATAATCAATATATACAAAGTCGAGCTTTTAAGTCAGCAATTTCATCGAAAAACTTTTAAACATTGTGTTGTTTGATACGCGTGTGGTCGTCGATAAAGTACCCTTGTTGCTTGTCGTCAACTGTTATACACCCGATGGTTAAGAGTTCAAATTCGATGACATTTATATTTATAATAGATACAAGCCAATATAATAGGAATATAAAATGTAAACTATTAGGAAAAATATATTTTATTAGTAAATAATAATAAATATAGTTAACCAAATAACTTTTTTTAATTAGCAATTTCATTTCCTGGATTTGGTAACAATGCAAAGCGCGGCGTTGAGTTCCGCCACTAGGCACCCAATGCCTCAATTCAGCGTAAAGTGGAGAACGGAGTGCCTAAATACTAGGTTCCCAGGTTCCCTCTGCCTACCCTGCTATATGCGGGATACAGCGTGAAGCTAAAAAAAACCTTTTTTTAAATTTCAAGGGTAACGAATCTTAACTGTCGCTAATTAAATATTAGAAGTTAAAAGGGTCTTCTAAAGCGGAAATCGGTTGATTCCCATCACTTCAAAGGGGCACAGGTAACAAACATGCTATTAGTTTAGCAAAGATAAAAAAATATTAAAAAAATCTCATTGGCCATAATTACTAAATTGGCGCCGAAACAGGTTTTCTTAGTGATTATGATAATTATCCTAATTCCTTTGGTTTTCAATATATATATTTTTTTCAAAATATATTCTAAACTATAGATAATCGATGCTCACTAACGAGCTCGTAAAGTATAGTGCAAAAACAAAGCATATTTCTAACAATAGATAAACGCGATAACGATAGTATAAGCAGTAATTTAAAAATAGCTACAGTAAGTAACGTTACATTCTCACATATTTACAAATGACTAACGTATCTAACATCTGATTCTATTTTGTTTTTTTTTTTAACTTCACGCTGTATCCCGCATGTAGCGGGGTAGACAGAGGCAATCAGAGAACCTAGTGTTAAGACACTCCATTCCATTTAAACAATTCCGTTCCTCACTTTACGCCGAATTGAGGCATTGCTTGTTGAAAGGCGGAACTCAACGCCGCGCTTTGCCTTGTTACCAAACCCAAGAAATGAAAATACTAAATTTTACATTTCCTGGAGTGGGAATCGAACCCACAACCTGTCGCGATTACAGTCGCACACTTGTGCCTCTGCGCCACGACAGGCGTTATTCTTTTAATAAACAAATAGTCAAGATAAGCAACGATTAAAAGTATATTAGTGTTTGCTTGAGAAATATGCAGATAGGGATGGGAAAGTTTTGGGCTAAATTAATTCAGTTCATTGTTATGGTAAATTTTGTAACAAACACGACCCTTCAAAGTTTCTGATACATTTATTGTGATAGTGCCCTTTAATAAAAGGGAACTGCGATATAAATTTTGCTTAAGCTTCATTATTATACCACAATAGAAAAGGGTTATGTTTAGATTTTAATTCTTAGCTTAACGCTTTTCGTCGATATTTTATACTTGTCATAAATAATGAAAAAAATATTTTATATTAAATACGGTTTAATTTATTTTTTTATTAAATGAATTGGTCTTGTCGAATTTGAGGACAAGCTGTTTATAGTAACAATATAGTATGTAAATTTTATTATGGGAGTTTAGAAGATTGAATTGAAAAATACAATAATAATAACGACTAGAATTTATACATATTCTGTTGTGTACAAAGAAGGATTGATACCTATGCGTATATGCTGCCTAAATTATGCCTAATTAAGAACGCATGTCGTGGCGCAGAGGTACAAGCGTGCAACTGTAAACGCGATAGGTTGTGGGTTTGATTTCCACTCCAGGAAATGTTAGTATTTTCATTTCCTGGGTTTGGTAACAAGGCAAAGCGCGGCGTTTGAGTTCCGCCACTCAGCACGCAATGCCTCAATTCGGCGGAAAGTGGGGAACGGAATTGTTGTAAGAGAACGGAGTGTCTTAACACTAGGTTCTCAGGTTCCCTCTGCCTACGCTGCTATATGCGGGATACAGCGTGAAGTAAAAAAAAAAAAGTTCTAGTAAATAAAATTATATAAGAACACTTATACAGTATTCATATTACTTTAAATTAAACATCAATTTAAAACGAGACAACAAATTGTATAGTAAATACAAATTTTACCTAACATAATTGCCCAAACTTATTCACAATATTAATACGTTAAATGGCTCTCTATAAACAAAGACTAGAACATTATACCAACCTGCCCATTATCTAATTCGGGGTCAAATTATAAGGGATACCTTCGTCCTACCAACAAAAAATCAAGTTTGACAAGTCTGACACTAATCCAACAAATTCCGATAAAATTCTCCTCAGGTCCTTCCAAAAACTTACGGCAACATAATGACAGACGCGACTTCAATCCCTGATAGCTCTGGATTACTGTCGATTTAATTAAACCTGTATAATTTTGTAGCAGGTAACGTGAATGTGTTAGAAATAGAGAAGGCATTCTAATTTCTTTTGTTTTGGTCATATTTTTGTGTTATTTTTAAAGTTATCCTGAATTATTATAAATTTTACTATATATTACTGTTTAATAGTTTTTGCATGAAATAATAACAAACATCTATCCTCACTAACTTCTATATATTTTTTTTTTAACTTCACGCTATAACCCGCATATAGCAGGGTAGGCAGAGGGAACCAGAGAAGCTAGTGTTAAGACACTCCATTCTCTTTCAACATTTCCGTTCCCCACTTTCCGCCGAGTTGAAGCATTGCGTGTTGAGTAGCGAAACTCAACGCCGCGCTTTACCTTGTTACCAAACCCAAGAAATGAATATACTAAATTTTACATTTCCTGGCGTGGGAATCGAACCCACAACCTGTCGCGTTTACGCGTTCTATATACTTTATAATATTAATATGCCCATATAGCTAATATTTGTAAAATCTCATAGTATCTATTACAAGATTATATGTTAAGTGTCAGTATTGAATATTGGGTTAGAGTTCACATTACAATATTGCATAGTCGGCGCAGATTTCAGATGCTGTCATGATGGGTTTTCATTTGCATTTTTTACTTAATAGCCCATTTTTGTTAAGTTTTTTATTCTGATTATTTAATATTGTTAAAAAATATTAAGACTAACAAAAAAAGAGAACCGATTTCTATTAAAATACACTAAAAAGTAGCATTATTACGAATAGCTCAAAAACTACAAGTAAGATCTTAATTATATTTAAATGGGTACCAACATTAGAAACAGTAGCTATTATATTCAAAAGTAACCAGCAAAATTGTTTCTTTCCGTAAAAATTTATTAGGTAACCCACATTAAAAAGTACAGTCAAATCGAGATCATTCTCCATTTTTTTGAGTTGGTGAAGAATAGTCAAAACCTGTCATGGCGCAGAGGCATAAGCGTGCGACTGTAAACGCGATAAGTTGTGGGTTCGATTCCCCCTCCAGGAAATGGAGTTTTTCATTTCCTAGGTTTGGTAAAAAGGCAAAGCGCGGCGTTGAGTTCCGCCACTCAGCACGCAGTGCCTCAATTCGGTGGAAAGTGGGGAACGGAGTGTCTTAACACTAGGTTCTGTCTACCTACCCTGCTATATGCGGGATACAGCGTGAAGCTATGTATGTATGTATGTGAAGAATAGTATAATATTTCAATATATATGTAGAAAAACAAACGCTTACTATTTAATATGAATATAAGAAAATCTAATTAAATAATTTTAATATACATATAAAGAAACACATAATATAAAGGAAATGTGAAATTTGAGCTTACCATATATTTACTTCAATCTTAATCTCAAAAATAACAGCCATCATCAATTCCAATACAAAATATATAAAACTCAGTTCACAATAAATAACAAAATATTTGACCATACGTATCCATTTTCTTTATTTTTTATAAGCGGAACTAACTGTGTGGGTCTAAAGAACGAACCGATAGTAGGCGGCGCATTATCAAATTACAGCTTGTGCCATTTTGTCCGACAAAGGCACCGGTGTTCTTATCTTTTGTATATTTTGAAGGTATACGTAAACGTTAATAAACATTAATTTAATAATATAATAAAGAAAACGTAATTACTAATTATATAGGGTGTCCCAAAATTAACGCAAGATTTGACTTTGCCGCCATTTGTGCAGTGAAGTGTTGGCAACCCTGAAAAAAAAGCAATTTGACAGCTAACAGTATAGGGTTATTAAAAATGGAGCGTTACACGATAGAACAACGTGTCTTCATTATTAAAGAATATTTCAATTCAAAATTTCAAAAATAGTGAAAGCTTAGCGGCTGCAGTTCGAATTTAAATCTTGCGTTAATTTTGGGACACCGTTATATATTGAGGTACTAAAGACACAGTGGAACAGTATCATAATGTGAACGCGAAGGTTGTGGGTTTGATCTCTACTCAGGGCAAGAATTATTTTAAATTATTCTTACTACTACTACTACTACTACTAACTAATTTTACTGGTTGAACAAAACACAGAGTTGAGTTCCGCCACTCAATATCCAATGTTTTGAATTCTGGCAGAGTATGGAACGAAATGTTTTTACACTAGTCTATCTGCGTGTTCTGTTCTGAGGGAACAAATGTAACCTTGCTAAATTCATTAATATCCTTTATATTTGTATAATAAAAAAAATGATATCTTTATAACAAACTAATACTTTACTAAGAAAACCTTGAGGCTAATCTGTCATACTGTATTTTCTGGCAGTTTAGATGTTCTAGGATAGTCAAACTAAAAATCGAGTCTTGAATCTATATGAAAAATATCTATGCAATTAAAAGAAAAAAAAATAACCACTCAACACTTTACGTGAACCATGGCGTATACAACTAGTTTTAATTTAAGAATAGGTACTTACACACTTACAGGTACACATCATTAGATATTTTGCGGTTTGTCTTTGACATGATAGTGGTCGCGAGCCAGACGGAGGACGAACCTCCTACCACCTAACAAAGTTTTATTTGCAATTCATTCCAAAATATTAAAAATAAATAATATGCACTAATTTATCCTTATTTTAAATATAGGTATTTACGAGTATAATAAGTTAAAGAAAAATAAAATAAATATCCCTCAAAATTATGAACATGTTATCTCAATACTTATGTCAATCATACAATCTTTTATTGACAAAAATATTTGTTTCCCATAACGGCACAAATTAGAATTATAACAAAAAGAATTCACACCAACTCCACCTGTGTGATTAAAAAAATATGTTTCTTATCAAAACAAAGGCCGCCTACAAAACTTTTTTTGTTCTCATTCAAAAATATCAAAAAAGCTTTGGAGTTTAGGGAATAGATTTTAAAATAGCTTGTTACTTCTTTTGAGAATCTCATAGTAAAATTGTTTGACTGTTGACCTACGTTTCAAGTCATTTCCCGTAAAGAATATTAATAATGTGTGTGCTTAGGTTTAACACTTGTATGTTCATCAAATATTACGGTACAATGAGCGAAACCTGACAAGTTTTGTAAATAATGTAAGGAAATTTCAACCTTAAATAGTAAATCTAGAGACTATAATCGTATAAAATTATATTCTTAAAGATGTACTTTGGTATCATTATGGTATAATACGGTAAAGCATTATACACACAATATGCATTTCTTAGCTGTATGAAGGATAGATATGCTTTAACAGTACCTACATAAATGAAATTCTAAAATAAACGTTATAGTGTCACTTCAATTTTATTTATGACCTACTTTTATAACTAAAACGAGGTGTAGGAAATTACGTTTTCTACCTGAATTCGACACATTGCGCGTAACTCAACCTCACACCCTGTCTGATAACAGCGGTAAAATTAAAATAATTCATATATTTCTTTCAGGGCAAATTGAACAACTAGAAGTATCGGCTGCCAGACTTACTACTACGCCACGATAACTCATAGAAGAGAAGAATCTCTTAGCAATTCATAGTTTCAACGTGCTGGGTCAGAACCAGCATAGGACCATGTTTGAGACTGCTTAGGACTTACGACCCAAGTGTAGGTTTAAGAGGGCCCTTTAAAGTGCACATTAATGTTCTAACCAAATTCGAAAAGATCCTTCTAATTCCGCCTTAGAAATACCAACTAGAAATTGAACTAAGAATAGTTATATAATTTATCACAATTTAAGTAAAATACGTACTTAAAATATTATTTTAAAAAATGTATAAAATGATACTAATATAGGAATGTAACTTTAAGATTTCTAAATTCTGTTTATTAATCATGAAGAGGAAATTTAATCTCATCTAATCATCCAAACTTCACATACATTTAATCTTTAAAATTGATGATCCAGACGATTTTAATGTGTGCCGTCTATTAACATGGCGCTTGATGCAATTGCTTATAATTGAGTGTTACATTTGCTTGCAAAGAACAACATCTGCTGATCCTATTTATAAATATGACACAAGTTAACCTAAAAAAGGACAATTGGCAGCTTTTAAACATTTTTATTTATCTTTGACAACTAAAACGTAAGATTGTATAAACTAGATAGAAAATAATAAGGCTTTGATCCACCTATCAAAATTAAGTGTTCTTAAACATGGGAAAATGCTTATTTCTTCTTCTTTGCTTTTAGCTTCACACTGTTTCCCGCATATAACAGGGTAGGCAGAAGGGACCTGAGAACCTAGGGTTAACACACTTCGTTCTCTTGAGAATTCCATTTTCCATTTCCCGCCAAATTTAGGTATATATCTAGTACTTAAAATATAAAAAAAACAAGGATATTAATGTACGTGTATATAAAACAGCATAAATAATAGTTTTAATAGTAATTAGTGTTAAAACGGAATATGTTTTATCATCACTATCATAACATATTTACAAATTTTAAATAATACCTGTCAAAATGTTTAACAACGAAAAAAGTGAGAGCAAAGAAAATACCATTAAATATTCAAAGCACATGACGAAAACTATCAAATTTCATTATGTCTCATCTGACAGCCCCCATGATACGGTAATAATTAAACACGCCGCGGACGCCGGACTCATGAATTACTATGAGGTTAATAGTCACCAATGAGTTAGGTGTAATTATGGAAATTAAGTTCTATGCGCGCGCGCAAGTGGAGGAAGGTTGGCTTGAGCCTCAAGGTCAATGCTACTTTAAAAGCAGATATGGAATTAGGTATTTTGATATAATTTTTTTTAACTTCACGCTGTGTCCCGCATATATCAGGGTAGACAGAGGGAACCTGAGAACCTAGTGTTAAGACACTCCGTTCTCTTACAACAATTCCGCTACAATAATTTTGCTAGTATATATCACAGCTTCATTTTTTCCCAGTGGTAGTCACAGAGAAGTTGGTGTCAAGACACTCTACTCTGCACTTTCCGTCCAATTTCGAGATGTTATGTGTTAAGTGAAAGAACTTACTCGCGCTTTGTTTTACTATAGCGAGGAAATGAAAATAATTTCACTAATCAATTACTCCAATGAAATCGAATACATAATCAATTGTGTTTATAGTCAATCGTGGACCTACTGCGCTACAATGGCCATAAAATATTAAAGCTACTTATACATATATTTCTTTCTAATTTCAATTGTTGTGTTATTTATTATAAAAATTACAATTGTTAATACATATTCATACTTATTATCATTTTTTTAAATAATTAATACAAGTGACATAAAATGAAACGTCCGAATTTAAGTAATAATTTACGTTCCATCTACAACATAATCTTTGACCACCCGTTAAGAAGGCGTTGCCGCGGCAACCAACGCTCGTGCCGCGCGCACGCCACCCAACTACAAAACTAAGATAATTTTATATTTTTTATTCTTTTATAAGAAGAAACTTCAAAATAGTTTTAGAAGAAGCACATTTACGCGAACTTTCAATGAATTATGACTGTAATGTAAGATAAGTAATATGCCCAGAGTTCTATTACGCGTTAGGAATTTATTACATCGTAAACATGATTTAACCAAGTTTCCACGGGTTTGACTTATAACTATACTGTAATTTTGTTTTTTAAGGGTTTTAACTTGTCACCATGGCAACTATAAGTTTCAAAGACTAGATTATGAAAGAAAGTACATACATACATACATAACTTCACGCTGTATCCCGCATATTACAGGGTAGGCAGAGGGAACTTGTTTTTTTTACATACATACAACAAGTGTTAAGACACTCCGTTCCCCACTTTCCGCCGAATTGAGGCATTGCGTGCTAAGTGGCGGAACTCAACGCCGCGCTGTGCCTTGTTACCAAACCCAGGAAATGAAAAAATCTATTTCCTGGAGTAGGAATCGAACCCACAATCTGTCGCATTTACAGTCGCACGCTTGTGCCTCTGCGCCACGACTGGCGTTTGAAAGAAACTCTAGTTTTATATTTGTTTACGTTCACCTTTAGCCGACATAACAGGATAATCAGAGAACCTATTGTCAAGACACTCCGTTCGCCGCTTTTCGAAACATTGTATATTAAGTGTTACAATTGAACACCACGCTTTATTTTACCAGAGCGGAGAAATGAAAATAATTTTAATATAATCATCTCCCTTAGTAGAAATCGAAACCGCAATCAATCGCATTTACTGATGCTACCTCACTGTGATATGATGGTCTCTTAAACTTTAATTCTATTTCCTTCAAAAGGGTTTCAAGCTGTTACTATGGCAACTATCTGTTTCGATGAATAGATTATGACAAGAAAATAAATATATTAGATTAGTAAATATCTCTTTATAAATAAAAATAACCAAAATTACCATTCACCATGAAATACAGAACGCTGAGTAATCGCTTCATCATTGATATGCTTATTCACAGCCAGTCGTATTACGAGGTGGGCGTGAACAAAAATACTAACAACCATTATATTCATAATAGCGACATTTGCGTAAGAAATATTAGGCTCACAAATAAATTTAGGCAAAAAAACTTATTTGAATAAAGATTAAAAGATAAGATGAGGCCAGTCGTGGTGCAGAGGCACAAGAGTGCAACTGTAAATGCGACAGATTGTGGGTTTGATTGTCACTGCAGAAAATAAAAATATTAAGAATTTATAGTAATGAATATTTAGTGACGGAACTCAACGAAGCGCTTTGCCTTGTTACCACACCCAGGAAATGAAAATACTAACTTTTACATTTCCTGGAATGAATGAGAATCGAACCCACAACCTCAACACGCAATGCCTCAATTCAGCGAAAAGTGGGGAACGGAGTGTCTTAGCACTAGGTTCTTAGATTCCCTCTGCCCACCCTGCGTTGTGCGAGATACAGCGTGAAACTAAAAAAAAATAGTATTTTCATTTCCTCGGTCTGGTAACAAAGCAAATAGTGGCGTCGAGTTCCGCCACTCAGCACGCAATATCTCAATTGGCGGAAAGTGAGAAACAGAAATTTTAATAGAGCGGAGTGTCTTAACACTAGGTTCTCTGGTACACTCTGTGCTTACTAAATTTCTTTTATTATCAGTATAAAAACTACTATCATTTATGTGGTAAAATACAATAACTTAAGAATTTTCGACAAGATCACGTGTTCTGACGCGATTTTAACATTATATATCCATCACAAAAAGTTCACGCCGCTAAAGAAGTTTTCACTACAAAAATATAATTCATATAATTTCTTCTTACAATACATTCTCGTATTCAAATGCTAGTTGGCGCAAGACAACATGGAGCCACTAGCATAACCGTATTCAAGTGCAACCTATTAACCTCTAAGCAGTTTAGATACGTATACAAGATAAGCTAGCTATCACACGTGTTGAAAGGAGTTATGATATCATTATAAAAAATTATAAGCATAAACTACTACAGCCAAACAAACAATGTACATTGTATATTGTTGTTAGGTTTTAGAATTATATTAGATACTTTTATGTGTAATTTATCATTATGTAATTTAGTTAATTTAATAATTAAATAGTTAAGTCAAAAAAAAATAGGCTTCCAATGAAATGCATTAAAAATTATATTTATTACGAATAGCTCAAAAACCACTCGTCAAATCTTAACTAGCTATCATATAAAAAAGAATCACCTAAATTAGTTCAGCCAATAAAGTGAATTAAAAAGTACATAAATATGCAACTTTGAATTATTGACATGAATTTACTTTTGGATTAATCATTTCTGAAAAACGTATATATGAAGAATAATAAAAATATAAGTATTTAATATAAAAATAATATTGTTCATCGTTTTTATGGACGTCATATAAAATTTGAGCTTTTTTATTTTTTGTCTCTATAAGAGGCAACGCATGTCGTGGCGCAGAGGCACAAGCGTGTGACTGTTTACCCGACATGGTATGGGTTCGATCATCCACTCAGCACACAATGCCCCAATTCGCGGTAAAAATGCAAATGGATGCAAATGGCGATAAGTGGAGAACGGAGTGTCTTAACACTAGGTTCTCAGATTCCCTCTGCCTACCCTGCTATATGCGAGATACATCGTGAAGCTATGTATGTATGTATATAAAACAGGCAATATCTCGATGTATTTTAAAAACAAAATTAATAAAACTCAATCTACGAGTATGAGCATAATAATGTTGTTGAGTTATCTTAGTAATAAAAATATTAATATATAAATAAATACACAAATATCTTCATTTTAATATTAAATTGTAAATTATTTTCTCGCCCCTGGGTATTGTTGATAAATCACAATTATAACGCTAAGACTATCTGATGTTTACCGCCTTAAGCGTTTTTATAAAATACGTCTCATATAATGTTTATATAAACTTTACTGAATTTTATTTATCAAAGTTATTAAATTTAGTAAGGTTTTAGCTTTTTTTTTAACTTCACGCTGTATCCCGCATATAGCAGGGTAGGCAGAGGGAACCTGAGAACCTAGTGTTAAGACACTCCGTTCTCTTACAACAATTGCGCCAAAATTCCCCACTTTCCGCCAAATTGAGGCATTGCGTGTTGAGTGGCGGAACTCAACGCCGCGCTTTTGCCTTGTTACCAAACCCAAGAAATGAAAATACTAAATTTTACATTTCCTGGAGTGGGAATCGAACCCACAACCTGTCGCGTTTACAGTCGCTTGTGCCTCAGCGCCATGACAGGCGTTTTATTCATAATAAAAATATAAACAAATCCGGTATCGCTCATCACTCAAAACATAAAAACCGATCATATCCAAAGGTGGTTGTGGTGAATGAAGGCATTACAGCCACTATGATTATGTTGCAGTATTTGCAATCAACTGAACAGCGCACTCCCGAGGTGTATTGATAACACGGCCTTATCTCTTTTACAATATGTTTATATAGCCACCGTAATTGCGCGTTATGGACGTTAATACCGTTAGTGCTTTAGTATGCTAGATTATTTAGTTTGATAGCGATTGGTAAGAAATTGGTGGTGTTTATCTTTTTTTAGCAATATATAGGAGAAATTGAAAGAAACTAGTATTGAGACACTACGTTTTTGACTTTCTTCCCAATTATTGTGTCTTGTGGTGCCAACTACCAACTAGCTTCATTTAGATCCACAAATATTAAGTAAGGAAAATCCACCATTATGACGTCGGTTGGTAACGATCGACTATATTAATGTAATAATAATAATACGCAATTAGATACATACTTGCTAGTCTCGCTATTATTAGATTTTTTTTTTTTTTTGCACGCTGTAACCCGCATATAGTAGGGTAGGCAGAGGGAACCAGAGAATCTAGTGTTAAGACACTCCATTCTCTTTCAAGATTTCCGTTCCCCACTTTCCGCCGAATTGAGGCATTGCGTGTTGAGTGGCGGAACTCAACGCCGCGCTTTGCCTTGTTACCAAACCCAAGAAATGAAAATACTAAATTTTACATTTCCTGGAGTGGGAATCGAACCCACAACCTGTCGCGTTTACAGTCGCACGCTTGTGCCTCTGCGCCACGACTTATTTTTATCAATGTAAAAAAATTAAATGTTAAAATAAAGCTTTACTTGTTCTTCTTCATAGCAGGATAGTAAAAAAGGATCTAATGTATTCTGTTCTCCACTTTCCCCTTGAATTTGAGACATTGTGTGTTGGTTGGCGGAACTCAACGCCGCACTTTATCCTAACCAAAGCGAAGAAATGTACTCTAGAGCCCTGTTAAGAAATCTATATCAATTTGGCTTAAATTTTTGATCATTCAGCTGTATTAGATATAAGAACAAATTCAATTGAATTCGCAAAGGAGTTCCGAAAAGTAAACCCAACACATAACATTCCATCACATGTGCCGTATCACTTTACCAATTCGCCAGTAATGTAATTGTGCAAACGAGTAATGGTAGACCACACAGAAGAAATTGGACAATAGCTACTTATTATTTATTGATAAACTAATATAAGGTAGTATATTTTTTATTTCTGTACATTTTCTGATAATAAGATGATAAATCATAGAAAAACATTGTAATTTTCGATATCTTAAAGTAAGTGAAATTGGTTAATATCAATTGTATAACTTATAATATTTTTTTCAGCTTTATGTTGTATCCCGCATAGTAGGGAAGTCAGTGAGTCTCGTGTCAAGATCCTCCACTCTCTGGGCTTTTAGTGGTGGGGCTCAATGTCATATTTTTTCTCACCAGAGCAAATGAATGAAATTTTTTTTTTTAGTATACGAATTTCCCCGGGTCTACTTTGAATCCATTCTATTCTACCGATGGCCTCTATAATTATTTCATCTCTACAATATTTGTAAGTCATATATTTTTAAATAATTTAAATAATATACTATACTTCGAAGTAAAAGTTCATAATTCAAAGTTGAAAATGCCGAAATCTAGGTTTCCTTTACATAAAATATAAACAATTTTATATTTAAAACTTAAAACATCTACAACTACCATTTCACCATAATTCAAATCGTGACAGAGTTCTACGATCAAACGTTGCTACTTGCTATATTTAAAGATCGTCCCCATAGAAATACTGCCTATTAAAGGGTAATGGAAGTCAATATTCATAAAACATGACTCCATTTCCCTTATAAACGGTATTCACAAACACCGTTAAAGCCAGTGGACTGGAGTTTGCAAATTGCGGCCTGCATCATAACGGATTACATCAACAAAGGCGACACTAGCGGAAGAAAATGCTGTATACACGTTATAATAATGTTATATCTTGTTGGAACTTTGTAAGGCTATTATGGTGGTGTAGGACAGTGTCTCTATACGCGGTGATTAGTATGATTCTCATTTGGATAAATTATTATTTTTTAGATTATTGTCATTCCTCCGGTCTACTTAGACAAATTGCGGCGTTGAGCTCCGCTACTTAATATGCAGTGTCTCTAGTTCAGGCAGAAAGTAGAGGGTGTGTTTTGCCATTAGGCTATTTCTGATTAAACATATAAAATATGTGCTAAAAAAGTGAAGATGAAAAAATATATATATTTGTAAATTTGATAGAACGATCTGTTCTAACAAACAAAATTTTTAAAAACTTCTCGTTTCCCATATTAGACAAGATACCTTATAACTTTACCTATTATTTCGATGGCAATAATTAAATAATACGCATACTCGTATATTACAAAATTCAAAAAAATGTGAGAGAACAGATAGTCATTTTCATATAATAACTGGATTAAAAGCTTTTATATCTGGCATCAAAATGCTTAATATTATTATTATTTTTTTCTTTTTTTTTTTAACTTCACGCTGTATCCCGCAACTCTGCCTACCCCGCTAGGGTAGGCAGAGTTCCAACATTTCCGTTCCCCACTTTCCGCCAAATTGAGGCATTGCGTGTTGAGTGGCGGAACTCAACATCGCGCTTTGCCTTTTTACCAAACCCAAGAAATGAAATCCTGGAGTGGGAATCGAACCCACAACCTGTCGCGTTTTCAGTCGCACGTAAAGTTAAAATAAAATTATAATTTGACATAAACAATAATAATAATCAATATATATTAACTAAAGTGTAGGAATTCATTATAAAACAGTAAAAAAATATATAATAAATACAATGACATCCCATAATAAAAACTAATTGACAGTAATGTTTCACTAAACATGCACCCAACCTAACCATCGTGCAAAGCATATCTTATCATACGAAAAAAAAGCAAAAATCTCAATCAGCCTATCAGGAGATAGCATTAAAGGAGTCGCGCATAACTCATTGATAAAAAGAAATATTTCCTACGCCCATTAAAGTAGCGCCGGCCTCTGTATCGCGTCGTACAGTCAACTTACTTTATAAATTGCGCGCGATAAACGATTTCGAAAGGCTGTTTGTGTTATTTATTTGTGAAATGCATTTCATATTTTTTTATGGAATTATATTTTTTTTAAAAATCTGTCGCGGCGCAGAGGCACAAGCATGCGACTGTAAACGCGACAGGTTGTGGATTCGATTTCCACTCCAGGAAATATAAAATTTAGTATTTTCATTTCTTGGGTTTGGTAACAAGGCAAAGCGCGGTGTTGGGTTCCGCCACTCAACACGCAATGCCTCAATTCGGCGGTAAGTGGGGAACGGAATTGTTGAAAGAGAATGGAGTGTCTTAACACTAGGTTCTCTGGTTTCCTCTGCCTACCCTGTTATATGCGGGTTACAGCGTGAAGTTTTAAAAAAAAATATATAAAAAAGATATTGCTTAATGTTAGACAAAATTTTATCAAATTTTATTAAGTATTTTTAATAGAGTACAAAAATGGAAGGGATCATAAATTCCACTGTTTTTTTTGTCTATTTTACAGCACACACAACTTTTCACTGGGTGAATCAATTTTGATTATTATTTGTTTAAATGACAGCAGTGCTTCTTATATGATCCTATTACTCGACGAGTAGTTTTTGAGTTATTTGTAATAATTTTTCTTTTTAGTGTATTTTATTTAAAGTCGGTTTTCTTTTTTCGTTAAAATCTTAATTATAAAATTATTAATTTCCATTAAAAAATATTATATACAATATATATAATTAGTATGCACCTAAAAACAAATTATTATTAAACCATAATAACGTATGTATTTCTTTTGGCTATAAAAACTACAAGAAAGCAAGAACATTGAAATGATTCGCCTTAAGGCAACATACGAAGGATGTACGCACATATAAAATTTTAACTATAAATCTAAAACGATAGTCCTTTACTACTGTAAAAAGTTAACTTGTTAACAATAAAATGGATATGAAAGTGAATGTAAGAACTCCACAGAGAGGCAGTAAATAAAACAATATATTTCCCATTCCTTTTACTTCTTATACACTAGGTTAACTTTAACACCCTTTTTTTAGATCCTATCTATAGTAAAATTTCTTAAGTATTCAATAACTTGCCATATAAAAAATACTTTTAGTATATCATCTTCAAGAAAGTTTTTTGCCGGAAGATTTATTTTTATGTATCAATATGTACTGTAACTAGTGAATTCTAAATAATATATTATAAATTGAGAATAACTCATACTTTTATTCGTATGAACATTTGTTTCGCAAATAATTAAGGTTTTAACCAAATAAAATACATTAAAAGGTAAAAATATTACAAATAACTCAAAAAGTATTCTTTAAATCTTAATTAAATTTAAAAAGGTCCACATCAAACGCACCAGCTATCATATAAAAAAAGAATCTTCAAAATTGGTTGACCCAGTAAATATTTATCACACAAAAAAATACAGTTGAATCGTAAACCTCCTTTTTTTGAAGTTGATTAAAAAAATAATACATAATATAAAATATATTCATACAGCACACCTACTCTTACTCTCTACAGGCAATAAATTCTAATAAATAATAGCGCGTGTTAACAACAATCTTTTCAAGTTAACAGAAGCACAAACAAACGCAGAATTAGTCTAAGAGTCCGATGTTAAAATTTAACTATAGTAAGTTATTTTTCAATGTTCATTAAATTTTTTGTTGGCATACATAAAATAATAAAAATATAATAAATAAATATAATAATTTTGATTTAGTTCAATAAGAACATAACATAGCTTAATTGGCTATAGCACTTTGACGGATTGTTAGAGACACAGGTTCGAATCCTGTTACTTACCTAATACATAACACTCAAAACAGACTAAATTTTACGTAGAAAACACCCATTGTAGTTGGAAACATAACCAGATGCGGTTCATAACTTGAATTGATAATGCGTTTTTATGCTAAATATTCCTTTCACCTCTATTTAAGTGCGATTTAATTTTGAAAATTTTGTAGACTAGACAGATAGAGCGTGCTGTGACATCGCCATGTTTTCTTTTGTTCCTATGTCACGAGAACTAGATTGTCTGTAAATAATGTAAGGCACGTTCTTTTACGCCACTAATAAGCTCCGATATTATGAAAGAATATTAAATATTTTTGCCTAAATCTTACTGTTACTATTAGATATAGATTTATGTCTATTAATAATAATTTTGTTTATGGCAATTTCATATAATAAATACAATACTTTCATTTCTAACATCGCAGAAGTAATACTATCGTCACAAGAAATTTAGTTCATAAAACTAAGTGGATATCGATCTTAGATTAACGCTTTCGAGGTCTATTTTTTCAGACCATTGAATTTTATAGGCCATTCTGAAGTAACCCACGCGTGTTATTTCCATAATCACATCATATACGAAACATTTGCCATCCGGCACTCATACTATGATTATAAGGCGTCGTGTTTGTTTATAATTAACGGCATGAGGCTCATAAGGAACATTGTTTTAAGTACACCGTACAGATTCGATAAATATTATCCTCCTGTGCGGTAACATGAGCTTTGACGTCGTAGATTGTAAGCGAAACTGTGTTGAGTTAAGAACAATTGGTAATTGTAGTTACCAAGGTATGTTATACATTATTTATTAATGTATATGGGTTCAGCTCAGTTTTTATCCGATTTCAAACAAAGAGGATAAATAATTCGATTGTATTTTTTTATGTGTTACGGCATAACTTTTTACTGGGTGATCCAATCTTGATGATTCTCTTTTTTATATGATAGATAATGTTTCTGATGAGATCCTAAGTAAATGTAGTTAAGATCTGACGAGTAGTTTTTGAGTTATTTGTAATAGTTACATCATTTTGTGTATTTTCCTTAAAAACGTTAATTTTTTTTGTTAAAATCTTAATAAATAGACGCTTTGTTCAAAACAATTCAATACAAAATTTTTTCAACAACGAATTTAGTTCCCATTAAGTAATTACGGTTCCAATTGAATTATTTACTACATTTTTAATTTTTTATTTCATTGTTTTAAAGTCTTCATTAATTTATCATGCGATCTTGTATACATTTACATATACGTTTTGCATATTATTATAATTCACACGTTTGAACATCATTACAGTGTAGTTGAAATTTGTATTACTGTACGTGATGGTTATGGGATCGAATTGCCTTAAAAAAGTATGAATATTTATTACTTTGGTCTAATTTTTACACATATAATTTGTTTTGTCCGAATATATCGGTAGAGATTTTTAGGCACTGTCCCCGTTAAGGTTAATAAAACGTGTTCCTAGTTTCATAGCTGCCCAAGTTCGCTGAAGCGCAGCGCAATCCTTAATTTTTTGACAAGCTGTACACTGCCTTCCCAGTAGACTGAGTTAAGCAAAATATATGTATATAAACGAAGTATAAGAGTAGAAGCCGAGGTTCGTATCTCATGAGAGATTTGAAAACACACCTTACGACTTCATGGTATCTCTTTTTTGGTAACTTCCCCAATAATGGTCAAGCTTAGGTTTCCTAGCTAAGTTCTTACAGCTCCCGATGCCGCTGCACAGACTACTAGGGTGAACACATAAAAAAAACAAAAAAGTTATATTAGATTAACGTATAATTTATATATTGCCTAGTGTTAGGATACGCTGTTCTTTTAAAATTTCTGTCCCCCACGATCCACCAAAATTAGGCATTGCGTGCTCAGTGGCGGAACTCAACGCTTCACTTTACCCTGTTACCAGAGGTAGAAAATATATAATATTCTCATTCCTTGGAGTGAGAATCGAACCCACAACCTATCACGGTTATAGTCACACGCTTGTGCCTCTGCTCCACGACATGCATCTACCTACATTCAATTTTCACATTAAGAAATATAGCGTCAGCGTCCACTGCATTAACGCTTACGTGTTAATTAACAGATAGCATTAATAAATAGTGCCTAAAGCTATTTTATTAGCGGGAACTATAGCGTGCAGTGGGAATCGAAGTGAGATAATTTCTTGTCATTAGAGTATTATTTATAACGATGTAGAGGTTGCATGCGCCGGCGCAATGCGATTTAATTATGGAAACAGATGTGCCACAGTGGGAAAAGTATATTTATTTTACTGTGCGCGTGGAGTTACGATTGTGTACTCGGTATATAATTAAGTACTATAAATTTAGTTTGTGATGCATTTTTGTTATTCTTTTTATGAAATATATGTAAGATTTGTTATGAATATATATATTTTTAGAAATTTATAAGTAAACATTTATTTTGTAACATACAAAAAATATTGCAAGGCATATTTTTATTACTTAAGCACACAATATTGTAATTTAGTTAATTAAAACTAAAACTTAAGCTAACTTTTTAAATAAATAAAAAAATATGAAACCAAAAAAAAGGTAAACACATCTACATAGTCTGCTTATTCCCTTAGATCGTAACGCCGGCGGCGTAACCTGTTCCCCAGCGAGTCGTACGTCACTGCCCCGACTTAGATTATTATGTAATAAATCATACTAAACCGGTAATTAGGAGAACGAAGACTTTAGAATAAAATAAATTTTATACTTTTTTCCACATTAAATACCCATTTCGGTGATGCCGACCTAAACAATGATCGATAAAGTCTTTATACGTGTTATTTCTAACATAAATCAGTTTTGAGAGATTTGATTGATCGTGATGTAAATGTACTGCTACATAAATGCTCTTGTCAGTTTTTCGTGTTCGTAATTTTAACACATCGTATTTTATACACACATAGCGATATTCTTTTGTATTACCTAAATATAATAAGGCACCTAAGTTGGGATTTTTAAAATTTTATAATTTTTTTTTAAATTAATATACTTATTATTGAAACTTTAAAGTGTTAATCTCACACTTAGGAAACGAAAAACATATTTAGAAAAATTTGAACGCAGCGGGACTCGAACCCGCGGCTTTTGGAAACCGTCCAAGCGCTCTGACCACTAAGCCATGCGTTCTATATCCGGCTGCGTCACAATTTATACGAAAGAAAAGTTATACGTTTCCTAAATGTGTTTTTAATATAGTTATTTTGCAATTTCTTTGCTTGGACTGTGAAATATAAAATCTTCTTTTCCGGTAGCCGTAGGAATTACAAAAAAAATTCTCTACACTCTCAAAGGCGATATATAGGTTATATGTCAAATTTTAGCTTACTATTATAATATTAACATTATTTATTTTATTTACCAGTCGTTTTAGCTGTAAAGTTTGCCAGTCATTTAGTCACAGTCGCGAAAAGAAAACCTGAACACTAGGTCGGCAAAGCATTTAGAACTCCTCTGGTGTTGTAGATGTCCATGAGCGAAGGACTTACCATCAGGTGGTCCTTCTGCTCGTATGTCGTTCTTTATCAATAAAAAAAACCAAATTAAATCAATAAAAAATAATAGAAAAGCTAAAAAAATAAACTCAAAATTCACTTAATAGGTAATATTAAGTGAATTTTTTAGTATAGATTCTCGTTTCATCTCTTATATACAAGTACGTACTTAAGTATGAAATGAAATAAAAAAAAAAAAACTAAATAATAACAAATAACAAGCCATCGCTTCCGGTAAACATGACATATCAAAATATTTATTTACTAATGACGTATTTTAAAGCTGTCAATCATGTACAATCAGTATTATTGTGAACTTAGGTTGTTAATAAGTATTCCTGGCTTGACCTTGCCTGCTTTTCCGTAAAGGTTCACTGTCAATTACATACTTTAGAAACGTTTTAGCTATTTTTCATTTTACTACAATAATATTTACATTCTATTCAACAAATATTTGAGTAGCATTCATTAAGGAACCGTAGTAACGAAATACTATATTTTTTGCAAATCTTCTTACTGTTTATCATATTTTAAAATAAAAACAAAACATATTAACAATTAGCATATTTAGTATACTAGGATTAAGAAGCTTCAACATATGTTTGTTGCGTTAAAAGAAATATGTGAGTAATTCACAAAATAAATAAATGTTACATAAACATTTTAGCTTCACGCTGTATCCCGCATATAGCAGAGTAGGTAGAGGAAACCTAATGTTAAGACGCTCCGTTACCCACTTACCGCCGAATTGAGGCATTGCGTGCTGAGAGGCGGAACTCAACGCCGCACTTTGCCTAGTTACCAAACACAGGAAATGAAAATACTAAACTTTTACGTTTCCTGGAGTGGGAATCGAACCCACAACCTGTCGCGCTTACAGTCGCACGCTTGTGCCTCCCACTACAGCGCCACAACAGACGTTTATTACATTTTAATATACATTAAATCATTATTATACTTATTTTCATAAAAACAACAATAGAAAACTAAAATAAAAAAGATGAGAAATCCCTTAGCGCGTACTAAATCATAACTAATCGGCTGAACGGAAGCCTCAATCATTTCTAGTAGCCGTCCCGGTCATCAGTAACGTATTACACATATTGATTGCTTCGCCTTTCCAAAACTAATTTGCCTTAATAACACTAACAGCTGTTTAATGTAAGGAAAGTCGGGTGACCTTTGCGTAGTTATTTGTTATTTAAATTTGTTACTTCATAGAATAATTTATACGTATTATGTATGTAAAAGGATGTTGTTAGTAAAATGTTATTCGTGTATTATAGTAACAATTCATATATATTTATAAAAGTATACGAGTATTATATAGACGCAGGCATCAGGCCTGTCGTGGCGCAGAGGCACAAGCGTGCGACTGTAAACGCGACAGGTTGTGGGTTCGATTCCCACTCCAGGAAATGTAAAAGTTTAGTATTTTCGTTTCCTGGGTTTGGTAACAAGGAAAAGCGCGGCGTTGAGTTCCGCCACTTAACACGCAATGCCTCAAATCAGCGGAAAGTGGGGAACACAGTGCCTTAACACTAGGCTCTTAAGTTCCTTCTGCCTACCCTGCTATATGCGTAATACAGCGTGAAGCTAAAAAAAAATAGTACATGATAAATTAGATTAGTTGTGGGTTCGTTTTCCACTCAAGGTATTGATTTTAAATTATTTTTATTTTTTCGCTTTAGTAAGACAACGCAGCGTTGAGTTCCACCGTGTAACACGCAATGTCTCGAATAGGACGGTGAACGGCATACGTAGTATCTTGACATGACATGTTCTCTCTAGCTACTTTATATATGGAACAAAGCATGAAGCTGCAATGTATTAATAATATATTACCAACTTATGTAATAAATCTTATTTCCTACCTGTATTTAATACTCACTTAAGTAACTATAGTGCAAGAAATTATAAATTAATATTATATTATAGTACAATATTAAATTAATTAGGTCACTTCAATAAGGAAGTAAAATAAATAATAAAAAGCTATGAACATTTTCTTTATTAAAAGTAGCTCTAAAAGCTCTCAAGATTTAAAGTTAAAATTTATCCGCAGCTCTGAATATTGATAAACGATTACAAGGAAAGTTTGCTTAAATAACGGAGAATATCGTAAAATAAGAAGTAAATCGAATACTAAACGGAATGTCCTTTAGTAAATGAGCAACTTCCAAGGCCTTTTGGTCCCCGAATAAATTAGTTTTCGGAACCTTCGGGCCAATAAAAGTTTTAAACAAAAGAATCATAAAACAAACGGCCCGACTTCAGTAAGCAACAGTGCTTCGATGATTTACGACAGAACTGGGACACAATCGTTGCTAACTTTTCAAATAAACTAGCTATGAATAGACTAAAACATATGACGATAAGTTCCTTGCATTTTAATGATGTAGCCATAGCGTATGGAGACAATGGGGTGAACGAGACAATACTTGATTACGTTTTATTTGATGTAAGCTACCGAGAAAGGGGCTATTCGGCAAGAACAGGATGTCACGATATCGCTACTGCGCTATAAACTTTGTCGAATCCTTCTACGCGTGGAATCGTTCTGGTCTGTCGATCTCGTATGTGTAATGTGCTGACAGTTTGCTACAAAAAACACATGAAAGCAAACCCTTCATCTGGTTTTGTTTTGTCGGCATCGTTTTATGTTCGTATTGTCCATATTAAGTTTGTTTCACATCAGTTAGTATGTCGACGGTAGTTGAATTTTTAACAGTTTATATGCAATAACTTGATACCTACTACTTATTTTAATTGATATAATAGTATCTTCCATAAAACATCTTAATAAAATACCAGTCAATGTTAAAGTAGTTTTTAAATACACGAACACAGCTTTAACTACATTTTAATTGCTGTGTACATATTATGGTACATAATTTTTTCTCCGAAGGGACACCCAATATCTTGAGCAAACAAAAATAAATGAGTTTTCATTTGCTGTTAAGCTCTTAATTGCAGCGTCTCAAAACTTAAGACGACAAAGGCTTCGTAATGCAAAACAAGTATAAAATTACAATACGACCTTTGAAAACATCGCAGGCTACTGTCCCTCACTTATTATTATGAAACAGAAGCTTGCTTCATTGTACCGCTGTCAAAACTGAACGGATCAGAAAAAATGCGTAACAATGTCGCAATAAAGTTAGGAACGTTTTACAACGTCCCCAAATATTTAAGCTCCCGGTAGCTATGACTTTTGTCTTTAGGAAACACAGCTCGGCCTTTATGACCATTTTGCCTCACGCTTTCTCGACGCGACTTTTTTCTTAGACTATCTTAAATAAGACGTAATGTAACTAGTAGTAGTACATTAGCAGGCTTTCTCTTTCGAGGTACACGTACGGCAGATTTTATGGTCAATTGTTTTACTTAGTGTTGTGAAGGCGAAAAGATAAACGGGATGTTGATGATTTTAAGCTATATAGTTTGTTAAATGAATTGTAAATAAAACGTGTTCATGCTTCATTAGGTCTTTTGTGTTGGTCGTGATGAGCACCAGTCATATTAATCGGTAAAATTAAAGGTAAATTGAATTGAAATAAATGTTTTCATGGTTTGTGAAAACATTTATTTCAATAAGTAAATGTTTTGGAGCTATCTTGAATATATTAAAGTTGCATAGTTTGAATAGAAATACGTCATGTCTTACAATATCTTCTTTGACTTATCAAGCTGTGTATATCCACAGCTTACTAGCAGGCTAAAAATACATCATTAACACATATTAATAATGAAGGAATAACTTCTTTTTACCTTCTATGAAAACTATGCGGATGGAAAAGTATAATTAGTATACATATAGTGTAAATGGAAAAGAAAATCAATGTTTTTATAATCATCAATCATTTAATAGAAATACATTAAATTAATAAAATACAAATTTTAGTTAACGCCTGTCGTGGCGCAAAGACACAAGCGTGAAACTGCAAACGCGACGGGTTGTGGGTTCGATTCCCACTCCAGGAAATGAAAAAGTCTAGTGTTTTCATTTCCTGGGTTTGGTAACACGGCAAAACACGGCGTTGAGTTCCGCCACTCAGCACACAATGCCTCAATTCGGCGGAAAGTGGGGAACGGAGTGTCTTAACACTAGGTTCTCGCTTTCCCTCTGCCTACTCAGCTATATGCGGGATATAGCATGAAGCTAAAGAAATAAAAAAATAAACCAAAAGTTGTGTATGTTGGATATATTTTTTTAATAAAGTGAGCTACACATTGCTAAGGAAACGAGAAATACAGTTGACGCTGGAATAACTCAATATTATAAAGTCTTTTTAATTTTTTTCTTTCTTTTTTTTTTAACTTCACGCAGTATCCCGCACATAGCAGAGTAGGCAGAAGGAACCCGAGAACCTAGTGTTAAGACACTCCGTTCTCTTTCAACAAATCTGTTCTCTACTTTCCGCCAGATTGAGGCATTGCGTATTGAGTGGCGGAACTCAACGCTGCGCTTTGCCTTGTTACCAAACCCAGAAAGTGAAAATACTTTATTTCCTGGAGTGAGAATCGAACCCACAACCTGTCGCTTTACAGTCGCAAACTTGTGCCTCTGCGCCACGACAGGCGTAAATCCTATTACATTTTTAATATTAGTCACTCTGCAAATATATTTTATATACCATGCAAAGTGGAACTAAATGTTTACAGTTAAGCTTATTGAAATGTGCAATAACAAAAACTCAAACGCGAGGTTATTTAAAAAACTGCGTACCTTTTAAACATTTTGTATAAAATTATGCTTTTTAAATACTATTCACGTTATTTTAGCTATTTCATTTCATTGCCCAATACCAATACCTAGTATTCGTTTTGCGCGTAGCGTCCGATTTTAGTGAGCTATGATCCGTGACGGCTTTAGTCACAGTAAACATTTGAAATTTAGTTTTTTATTAGATATTTATGAATTTTGTTATGAATTTATTGTATTGTACATAATCCTGTTAAAAATAAATCATAAAAGATGGGCATTATTAAAAGAGGCCACGTAAATAGCATGAGGACCCCTCGGAGGGCATGTACGAAAAGGTAAATGCCTGTGGAAAAGACGAAAAGTTCTCCCCGACAACCCCTCTAGGGACAAAGCGTGAAGTTAAGTTAAGAAGTAAATATTATTAAAAATTATATGTCATTGCTATTAAAATTAAATAATAATTTAAAAATAATGTATACCATTTAGTTTCATATTTCTATTCGTATATTCTCGTACTCGTAATGATTATATGTTCCAGTCCAACTTGGACAGATGTTTGTATTTAAAATATTTGTTTTCCAACCTATTAATACTAAGCCTGGAGTTTAATTCAACCGCCATCACATATTTACAAAATAAACAAAAAAAATGTATCTATTGTCTTACTTGTCTCTAACTATACTACACATGGAGATATATAGAATACGTGAAAACATAAGCGCAGCGTTTAGTTCCGCTACGTAACACGCTATATATCGATTTCAGCGGAAATTAAAAACTTCACTTGACACTAAGGTCTCTGCTGTATCGTACTACATGGCCAAAATCGCGTAAAGCTAACAATTAAGATAAAAAATAGATTACAGAATGATTTGCAAAGTTATCATAATTGACATGGCTTCGATTCTTACTAGGGGATTGTGATAAAATTATTTTTTTTCATACACTGGCAAATAAAATCGTTGAGTTCCGCGACTCTACATGCTGTTCGGAACAGCATACCTTTTGCCTCGATTTGGATGGAAAATGGACAACGGAGTGCCTTGACTCTACTACTACTCTCTGACTATTTTGCTACATATACAAAGAAGCGTGAATTTAACTAAAACGATTTCACAAAACAAAAAGCTCATCACAATAAACACTAATGATTGTCAAACTACATATATAGAGCTTTCGAACACATACGAGTACAACATAATGAAAGCTCGCAACAATTCGTGAACGTACTTTTAATTAAGCTGCAAATGTATGTTATTGAGATCAAGAGAAAGCATATTAAACATCGTTTTGCCTACTGGTGCGTGTCTAATGCTTTTAATAAATTTGAGACGGTGAAAGCTGAAGCAATTTGCACACATACTTCTGATGATAGCTGCTAACATGTCATTTCATTTTGGTTAAGTACAACACTAGTTTAAATTGTTATTATAGTTCTGTATACGATATTGAGGCCAACTGGCATAGTGGGAGAATGTCTGATAGTAATTATGATTGGTTTTAGGTTCTATTCTCGCTTGGGGCAATGATCATATTTTAATTATTTCCACTACTCCACGTTGGTAAGACAAAGAACAGCGTTAAGTTCTACACCCAATACCTCAAATTCGCATAAAAAATGAATGAATTAGTATCTTGATTCTAGTCTATCGATAGTAGTCTAGTGCGTGAAGCTAAAAAAATATATGTATTTAGTAAAAATATTCTTGTCGAGTTAAGTAATTTTTCAATGTCATTTTACATTTTATGAACTTTATATACTTTTCTATTTATAGGGACTTTTCATTTACTCTAATTCTATAGAATTTAAGTTAAAGAACATAATAACACGTTTAATACTTTTTTATTGCTGTAATTTTACGCTAAAACCAATTCAAATCGTAAATTATTGTGCTGACTACAGCATTTATTAAAGATAATAAAATATCATTATATTATGGGCAAATGTTATTCTTATATTTGAGCTACATTACTATAAAAAATCATATCAATTCATTCAGTAGTTTTTGCGTCAAATAGTAACAAATATACATCCACTCATCTTTACAAAGTTTTACACTTTATAACATTAGTAGGATGATAAGAACATATTGCTTACAGAAATCGAACCCGCAACCTTCGCATACAGATAGATTACTAAATTTATAGCAGCTGTACTGTCCCGCATAACAAGGTATAGAGAACCTAATGTCAGATCACTCCGTTCGATACATCATTATAGTAAGTATACCTATACATATGTCATTATATAAGCTGCCTACAGTTTTTTTATAAAGCTAAGCCTGTTTTCTATAAATGGTCTAAACAAGTTCAAGTGTTCGTATATTACTTAGCCTCAAGTTACATTCATAACACGCTCTTTAGATTGCTTGTTCTATTATTGACTTCGAAATCGTCTAGTGTAACCTTAAAATATTCTCGCTATAATCTTTATTTTAACCATCGTTGCATGTAAGTATTAGTTTTTGGAGTATATAAGGTCTCATTCATAAGGTCTCAGCACGCAATGCCTCAATTCGGCGGAAAGTGGGGAACGGAGTGTCTTAACACTAGGTTCCCTCTGCCTACTCTCTAAGGTCTAATAATATATTTTTTCTTTTTTTCTTAGCTTCACATTGTATACCGCACGTAGCAGAGTAGGTAAAGGGAACCAGAGAACCTAGAGTTAAAACACTCCGTTCTCTTTCAACATTTAATTTCCGTTTTCTATGGGAGCTAAAATTGAATATTTTTATAAAATAAATATTTATAATGCAATTCGGTAAGAAATAATATTACTTAATAAATTTAATGAGTATAGATATTTAAGATTCACTGTGTGTGAGTGAACCAAATTTGATGATTTTAATTTTTTGATAGCTAATGCTTCTGGTATGGTCATATTTAAATTTAGTCAAGATCTGACAGGCAGTTTTGGAGTTATTCAAAATAATTGTAATTTTAGAACATTTTCTTTGAAATTAAGTATTATTTATTTATTTATTTATTTTTTAACTTGATGCTGTATCGCGCATATAGCAGGGTAGGCAAAGGGGACCTGAGAACCTAGTGTTAAGACACTCCGTTCTCTTTCAACAAATCCGTTCCCCACTTTCCGCCAGATTGAGGCATTGCGTGTAGAGTGGCGGAATTCAACGCCACGCTTTGCCTTGTTACCAAACCCAGAAAATGAAAATATTTCATTTCCTAGAGTGGGAATCGAACCCACAACCTGTCCTTTTACAGTCGCACACTTGTGCCTCTGCGCCACGAAATTAAATTAATTATTATTTTTTTGTAAAAATCTTAATTATCCAGAGACATCAATTTTAACTTATAATCATTGTGTTATGTCTACCACAAACTATCCCAAGTAAGTCACGATGGTATAACAAAACAAATTAAATATGCATATTTATTAATAAACGTGATTCTATTATGCCAATATGAATATATAATATTATATCATAGATCTAAGTCCCTTTCACTGATGTCTGTCGTCAGAGAGGCACAAGTGTGCGGTTATAAACGCGACAGGTTATAGGTTCAATTCCCACTCCAGGAAATGAAAATATTAAATATTTATAATAATTAACATTTTTATTTTCTCACTGTGGTAACAAGGCAAAGCGCGGCGTTGAGATGTACCATGTAGCGAGCAATGTCTCAATTCGGAGGGAAGTGGAGAACGGAAATCCTAAGAGAACGAAATGTATTAACACTAGTTTCTCAGGTTCTATCTACCTACCCTGCTAAGTGCGGGATACAGCGTGAAGCTAACAAAAATATTAAATAAACGTGATTCTATTATGCGAATATGAACATATATTATTGTACACGGCGTTGAGTTCCGCCACTCAGTACGCAATGCCTTAATTCGGCGGAAAATGGGGAACGGAGTGTCTTAACACTAGGTTCCCTCTGCCTACCCTGCTATATGCGGGATACAGCGTGAAGCTATGTATGTATGTATTATTATATCATAGATAGTCCCTTTCACTGATACATAAATACTAAAACAGTTAACTTCCTCTATGACTAATACAGTATTACAAAAAGGAACTTAATAGATACTTTGAATAACAAGTAACGGTGGCAATGTACGAACAGCTAATAACAGGCAATGCAATTGCTGATCACGGCCATAACTCGTAGCGCTAGCGTCGTTTCTGTTAAAACTATAGGCTATTGAAATTTTACATATATGTAAAATTGTCCATCTGTTTGTACGTGGTGATATATTAGTGTATATGTGTATACGTTTTATATATAATGTTTATTTGTGTTTAGTTCTATAATCATATTTTTACACTTTTAAAGTTGAAATTACTACACTTAGAGATAGATAAAAGTACTTAGAAAATGAATATAGATATTTTTGCACTGTGGTGTTATTTTTACGTTATTATTATTATTTAACAATTAAATAAATAGAAACACAGTTTCTATTTATTTAATTGTTTACAGTATTACTTAATAAAGTTAACCAACAAAAAAATAGCTCTAACTTACTATATCGTTCCTATAAACAGGCCAATCTATATATTATGCAGTATACCTTTTACTGCTCAAAAACCAAAAAAAACACTAAATAAATTAAAAATCATTAAGAAAAGCCGAATCTGAATACTTGTTCGTAGTTTAATATTCAAGCAAGCGTAAGTTTGTGTTGCGCCGACCGCCTAAACTCAAATCACGTGCGACGGCGGATGCCGCGTCCGGTTTATGGACAAAGAAGAAAACCTATTTGAGCTTAATCTTTTGATATTGACGGATTGGATTAATTCCGAGCGAAATGTTAATTTTTGTATTCAAATTTGAAATAACTTTATATTTAAGTATAATAAACAAAAAAAACAGTTTCATAGTATATCCCGCATAGTAGGGTAGTCAAAGAGAACCTAGTGTTAAGACACTCCGTTTACCACTTTTCACCCGAATTTAAAACATTGCATATTAAGTGGCGGAACTTAATGCCGCGCTATCTTACCAAACCAAAGAAATTACAATAATTTAATATAATCATTACCCCTAATGGGAATCGAACCCACAACTAATCGTTACAGTCGAACGCTGTCTTACTGCGCCATGATGGCCTCTTATGTATATTATCATAATCGAAATATTTCTACGAGTTATACCTATAACTTAATGTCATTACGTAAAAATATTATACATCAAGGATTCATTAAAAATGATAAATATTTTCTAAATATTTCATTTAAAAGAAAATATGTAAGTGAAACTGTGAGTTCCTATAGCAATAACAATAGACTTACTTCTTTAATTCTAAGAAAGCTTTACCTGACTTATTATTAGTCAGCTACAATGTGTTTAGAAATGACATTGATTGTTATTTGTATCAAAAACATAAACATAAGAAAATATCTAATGTTAGTAATTGGTAGCACGTTTAATTATAAGTTGTATGGTAAATGAAAATACAAAAATAGCAAGGAATAATTAAGATTTTAATAAAAAGAAAACAGACTTTGAAGAAAATGTGAAATAATTACAAATAACTCAAAAACTACTCGTCAGATCTTAACTAAATTTAAATGGGACTACATCAAAAGTACTAGCTATCATATAAGAAAAGAATCACCAAAATTGGTTCACCCAGTAAAAAGTTATGCGGTAACACTCATAAAAAACAGTCACATTGATAACCTTGTTTTTTTGTAGTCAGCAAAAGGCTCCATACTAATAACCATTAAATTAAACAAACTCACGTAAAATACAAAACAAATAAAGTAATTAAACGTAGCTATTTCAACCTCGTTTCGAAATCACTTAATTGTATAATTACCTTGTTTTAAAATAATTTACTTTTAATTCGAAAATAATTAACTATTACCCATAATTATAATTTCCCATACAAAAGCAAATGAGAAAATTAAGTATATTTTAAATGGTATTACAGAATTGACAGTTTGGAAAGAGTTTTGTCAAAATGTGTTTGTTTTTTCAATGGAACAGGTAGGTTATTGAGCATAAATTTATGTAATTTTAAACTAATTTCAAATAAAAACTTAATAAATTTTAAATAGGACCACGTCATAAGCACTAGCTATCGTTTAAAAAAAATAATCAAAATTGGTTAACCCAATAAAAAGTTATATAGACCACACACACAAAAAAAACAGTCCTCAGACTCATTTTTGAATGTCGGTTAATAAAAACAAATATTTGTTACTTTTACTATAGCAAATTTCAATGCGTGCTCTACAATTATTATTTTAATATCTTTTAAAGTATTACAATTTAACTTCAATGTACTAAAAAGTAATTTTAAAAATGGTAACACGTAAAAGTTAACAGTTAATGCTTAAGTTTTACTTTTTAAAGCACTAATTATGAGAAAGAACTAAAACAATGAAACTTTACCTACATTTGTGTATCTAGAGTACAGAAAGTTGTGAAACATTTCATATACATTATATTAAGGAGAGTTAATAAAAAACTTTGTTTAAAAATCTTCATCACTTTATTCTTTTATATTGTATAAATAACGCCATATTAATGATATTTAATATAGTATGATCACTTGTTTTTGCTATTTACATTATTTATTCGCTAGAGCAGTCTTTAAAATTTTAATACGTAACCTATACGCAGGATAACGAACAGGCAATAGTAAGTTCACTTACATAAAATTTTGGTATAGCACTTATAACTAATAATTACAATATTTACAGCATTCTAATATCAACATCTATATCTATTTACAATGTGACTGGAAGTGGGCTAGAGCCCGTCTAGACTAGGTAAGCTTGCACGGAGCTGCCCGTGTCCACGAGAGGCGGCGGGGTCGACCACTGTCGCATATCCCGCCGCCTGCCTGGCGCCATTCCTTGCTCTAATGAAGAATAATCAGAATCTATCGATGAGTAGATGTGATCTGATATAGGTCTTCCGTCAGGGCCGTATGCTACGCCCTGCGTTTGTCTCATAGCAGATGGAGATTGCCGCACTTCTGTACTATATTCAGGAGGTGCACTCGCTCCTTGCCCAGTATTACCTAATGCTGGTGATTTATCTAAGTAACTCATTGTTCGATTACCTCCATTAGGCACGGAGGAGTCTAATGTATAAGTATTTATATTTTTTCTATAGTTGTGCGTTCTTGTTTTGTGGGTTGGATGCGAGGTATCCGGCATTATATACCTGAGGCGTTCCCAAAACCTCTTTTGTCCCCAACGCAACCGAGATCTCGTCTCTAGATAGGGTCGTAAATCGGGATCACAAATAGCGTCTCCTACTACTGAACATTCTTCAATAAAAATTAATTTATGAATACATCCTTTAAGAATTTCGTGTAGCCCTTGTCGAAATTCATATCGAGACCATTCTGTTTGCATAAAATTTCGTGTTAGTACTAAGATTATTCTTTTAGATGCTTCTGCAGCCTCTACTACTGGCGGCGCACATTGCATGTACTGTGCACCGTGGTGTGGAATATCTCTATAATGTAAACAAAGGTGATAAGGGCGGTTACCACCTTCTAATTCATTAGCTAATGATTGAACTACAAATTCTTCATCCTTAGGACTATAACAGACATATGCATCGTATAATTTTTCGCTTTCTTCGTATGCCTCAGAGAATGAAAAAACTCGAATACCACAGTTGGTATAAAGCCATACACGTAACGAGTCTCTAAAAAGAAATAATACGACAAGGGCCAATAAAATTAACATAAAGCCGGTAAGAGTTAAGACCATCATGGGAACATAGTTCGACACCAACATGTTTCCGATGACTGAATTATCAGCATAATAATCGCTGCAGGCTGTACCGTTCAAATTAAGCTCTTTTTTCTGTGGCGGCTTCGCGTCTCCATTCCAACACCACATATCCGTTATGTCAATAATTTTTTGTGCGTTTTCAGCGAGGTATGCAGTCAATTCTTGTAAGTAACGACATTTGCATGACCATAGGTTGTTGCCAAGGGATAAAGCTTTTAGATTAGGGTTATTATTAAAGCTCCAAACACCAAAATCGACCAATCTGTTTCCGTCGAGTCGTAAAGTTTGTAAAGATCTCAGTGACATAAATGATATGTTAGCGATATGACTTATTAAATTATTTTGTAAAAATAATTCTTTCAGATTACTGAGCTGGTGAAATTCATATCCTTTTAATTCCTTTAATTTATTATTTCCCAAATGAAGAATTTGTAAGTTATTTAGGCCAGCGAACGTTCTATTTTGTATATTATCTACGTTGCTGTTATTTACATAGAGAGAACGCATCTTTTGTCTTCCAATGAAAACGTGGTTTTGTAATTCTTTTATATTGTTTCCATCTAAAAATACTTCAGTTGCGTCCATTGGTATCTTATGTGGTATTTCCATGGACGACTGGCCGGAACAATCAACAACGTTAGTGTTCCATAACGGGTCGTGGTAGCAGGTACAATTTTGTGGACAGGTCATTTCACAGTCACACGCGTCGTAATCGCAGCAATGACAGATAGCAAAACAATGAGTCTCATACTCACACAAAAAGTCCGATGTTCGAAGGTTTGTTAACGGCACATGAGTTCCACTACGAGTGTTCGTCATTTTACACAAAACGTTTTCTAAGTCCATCACACGCGGATACTGCCTCATGGCAGTCATATTGTTTATAATTGGTAGCCACTCCATATTACAGTCACATTGAAATGGGTTACCCCCGATGTAAAACTCAGGTAAAGATTTGTTTGCGGGCACATTTGACAAACGTAAACTATTTAATTCTAAATGTACAATTTCATTAGCATACATATCCACACGCGTTAAATTCTTTTTGTCAAAGAATGTGTTCACATGAATATTATTCAAAAAATTATTATTTATAAACAATAATTCTACACTGTTAGGTATAGCTAAAGGCGATATTTCCATAATTCTATTATGACTAACATCTAAAGTTTTTATATGAATTTGATTTTGCAACTTATAATAGTTACCTAAGTGTTCAATAAAGTTACCGTGAACGTCCAACCACTTTAAATTACTAGGCACAAACGCGTAATCGAACCACACTAGATGATTTTCTGATAAATTGAGCCACAAAAGACTCGCCAGCGTTGAAAAGACACCGTTGATGTCCGTCAAGAAGTTTCCATCTAATCGTATTGCCTCCAGCTGTGCATTCCGGCTAAAAGTACCTCTTTCGATTGATTGAATTTTATTCTTCGCTATATTTAAAACTTGTAGGCTAGGTAGATCCCAAAACATGCCGACGCTTAAGTTTCCTATTTGATTATCGATTAATCTCAGTCCAGTCAATTGGTTTAAATTTTTAAATGATCCATTTGTGAAAGTTGAAATTTGATTTTCACCCAAATCAAGGGTTTTTAAGAACGGAAGCTCCCATAATGCGTCTGGGACCTCTAATAATTGATTTGAGCTTAAATCTAGCTCTTTAACATCAGAACAATTCTTAAAGGCTTTTCTATCAATACTGACGAGTAAATTATTATTTAATGTCAATTTACTCAGAACAAATAAGCCATTAAACAAACTTTCATCAATTGTAAGTAGGCGATTCTCAGCCAAATTAAGAGTATGGAGGTTGTATAAAGGCAGGAAAGCATTTTCTTCTATATATCCAATAGAATTATTCTTCAGGTTTAAAATTTGTAGCACAAAGAGATCCTTAAACGTTTTGCCATCTATTCTTGTTAGGGCATTGTTAGATAAATTTAATACTATAAGTCGTATTAATCCTAAAAATGTCCCGTCGTCAACATGACTGCTTGTCAGTTGGTTACTTGATAAATCCAAAACGATTAATTGTTCCAGGCGGTGGAATATACCCCCCGCGAGCTCAAATAGCGAATTATCATTAAGGTAAACCTCTCTTAACTCTCTAGAATAAGCAAATATTCCCTCTGGTAACGTGTGTAAACGGTTATGTGATATGTTTAATACTCTTAAAGAAACTAGGCCATTAAAAGCTTCACTTGATATGTCAGTTATATTATTATGCTGTAAGTATAAGTGTTGTAAGCTTCTCAGTTTCAATAATTCAGAGTCTTCAGGTAATCTCTTTATTTCATTGCGACTTAAATCCAAAGTATGTAAACTAGACCCACAAGCGTGTCCAAAACCAATCTGCCCGACGGTCCTTATTCTATTTTGAGTTAAATTCAAAGTATTTAAATTTTCCAATGAACAGAATACTCTGGATGGAACGAACTTTATGTTATTTTGAGCGAGATCTAACGACTGCAGTTCGGATAATCCATTGAAAGAGTTCAAAGTTAGTTCCAAGTTCTTGGTAGGGCTCCATTCAGAGTTCTTTGAGCGAAGTTTAAGTCGTCTTAATTTATTCAAGTCTTGGAAAATATAATCCGAAAGTGTTAATAATTTGCAGTTCTCTATACTTAAGTCAGTCAATCCCATGACTGGACTAAAATAATGTGCTCGAAGTGAGCTTTCGAATAACAACAGATGATTACATTCTATAGTTAATCTACTTGTGTCTGGATGCACTGATGATATGCTGCTGCCGTCACCATCCAAAGTTCTAACTTTACATATAACGCTGCTTTCCGAGTCCCGGTCGTTTACTCGAACGCACTTGTCCGAGCCGTAGGGCAACACTGTCCATCCTACATGCAGGAGCGCACACAACACAGCCGTTACAGCATACATTATCACAGATATTTCATTCCACTATAAAACGTCTCATAAACACTCCCCGTGAGTCGATATCACCATTTCCGAAACAAAGTACGTAGCACAATTTAACGCTGAAGAAAAACTTGCGGGCATTTCTTGTGTGGAATGTCCGTAACAACTTTAAAGTCCTTTAGGCGTTGTCAATATTGAAATAAGTTGTATCACTTGTATACGAAACGATAGTTTGACAGTTTTCTGTTATGAAAAATATATTGCGTGTGTGAAAGCTTAGCGCAAAGTGTAACGCGACCTCTCCACGGCGCGATTGCGTTGTGACTGTCAAGCGTAGCGCTTTGCTTGTGGAAGCGGCAGTGGGGACGCGCAAGAAGCCCCCCTCCCCTTACCCGCAACTTATAAGTTCTTGGTTACTTTTAAAACTCGTAGAGCCATCTAGTGAGAAGTAGCGATACAATACGTTTTATAATATTCACAAAAGTCTTAGAAGTTTCTTCTTCTTTCATATTTTATTATAATAATAAATTTTAGTTTTTATATTTTTATAAGTAAATAAAAAGATTCGTTTGAATTGATTACTTATATACTTATGGATAATATAATTCGACTAAACCATACCAAAATATTTAAATTTAATATTTTATTGACATCTTTAGTATTAATTATCCAAATATAAATTTACTACTACCTACAAACCATACATTTAAATATTATGGGTAGTACTCATTCAACCTTGTATGATAAACCAATACATACAGACCGAATTCAAAAAGAAGCTACAATTTCTATCCTATGTGCAACCCAGTAAACAGTTTATGCCCATGCCAAATTACGTTTGAATCCGGTCAGCCGTTACGTCGTGATTGAATAACGAAAATCCATTCAAACTTTTATACTTTTCATAGACATGCACAATGCAGAATACCAATACAAATATATATAACTATATATACTAAAAATTGATAAGTATAACAAAATATCATACTTATCAAAATATTATTCTTTATTTTAACATTAAAAAATTATACCTACTACCGTGAAGTTAGGGTACAATTGAATCGGTGAGTGCAGAAACAACGTAAGTCTGAATTTTCAAATTTTGCAGGAGGGAGAAATAAGTATATAATTTGCCTTTCTAAGCTAGTTTAAATCGATTACGAATTTTTGCATCTTTTGTGACTTACGTTGTTTCTGCACTCACCGATTCAATTACATTTGCTATTTTTTATTATGCACTATGAAAGTGCTAACAAAAAGCAGTTTCAGGCTTTATCCCGCATATCAGGGTAACACCACCACCACCACCACCCACTAACATTTCCACCCGAATTCTAGACATTGTACGTCATATCCATGAAAATTGATTATTTCGACATTCAATCCATTCTAAATAAAATACGTAATATATGTGTAACACAATTAATATAAGGGTAAAAAGCATAACATACAGACATAAATAACTTCACGCTGTATCCCGCATATAGCAGGGTAGGCAAAGGGAACCTAGTGCTAAGGCACTCCGTTCCTTACTTTCCGCCGAATTAAGGCATTGTGTACTGAGTGGCTGAACTCAACGCCGCGCTTTGCCTTTGTTACCAAACCTAGGAAACGAAAAATTTCTTAAAATAAATATATATATATATATATATAAAACAAAAAAAAAAAAAATATATATATATATATATATATATATATATATATACAATACAACATATATAATATATATAAATATATTTTTAGAAATATTTACCAATATAAAATCTTGACATCTACAAAATTCAAAAGCTCCTTTCAATTCACCACCTCCAGAAGGGCGTGTCATTTACATATATCACGTCTATACCTCGTTACAGGCTCTTCTCGAAAGCACTTGAGGTGCCTGTTGTTCGACGTCAAACTTTACTCACAAATAAAATTTCAAATTTGAATATTTCGTTGTTTCCTAATGTTTTCCGATGTCGAAAACTGGGACTATGCAGTGGGAAAAAATGGAAAAGTCATGTCTTCTGCGTACAATCGCTCACTTATTCATACTTTGAGCTGATATGAAGATAAAAGATTTTAAACTTTATTGAGTAGCAGTAAAGTTTATTTTTGAGGATTAATATTTATATAATTTGCATACGTATGCTGTTGTTACTCGACAATTTATTTAGAATACAGTGCATTATATGTTTAAATGTGTTTTACGAACACTATATAATTCTAAACAATTGTAAAAAATTCTTTAATACTTACATAAATAGGAATTTATTAATGTAAAAAACACACTCGGGCATTTGAATATTATTACAAATTTATTACAAATTTATATTTTAAAAGAGCAACTGTTAAGTTTCTCACCGACTCTTCTCAACAGAACTGCCTCCCGAGCCGGTAGCTTCCTGTAGAACTGTCAATGTGTCTTTATTATGTTAATTGATGATTCCAAAGTGTTTATAATAGTAGACTTTTACAAACACTAAATAAATTATATTTTTATTTTGATAGTCCCGGTACTGACACAATATTTGGACGGAGGCCAGACAATGAAACAACGTTACTTACTTCTCTTAATATACCTCATAAGACGCGGGATGTCCCGAATAAAAAACTTTAAAATAAAGTATTTAGTAGTTACAGGTAATATAAAATTTATAAAAATGAAATACTCCAGGAAATGTTAGTATTTTCATTTCCTGGGTTTGGTAACAAGGCAAAGCGCGGCGTTGAGTTCCGCCACTCAACACGCAATGCCTCGATTTGGCTGAAAGTGGGGAACGGAATTGTGTTGTAAGAGAACGGAGTGTCTTAACACTAGGTTCTCTGGTTCACTCTGCCTACCCTGCTATATGCGGGATACAACGTGAAGTTAAAATATATATATTTCAATATTAAATTTTTTCGCGCTGTTCTATCTTCCAGTTACTTGATAACTGCGAAGAAAATAAAAAATATATAAGTAAGTATATATACATACCTATACTATTAAATGGTTAAAATGTTCCTTCTGTTCATAGAACAAACCTAATAATCATATTTCGAAAAAAAATACAAAAATAAATAGTTAGTATTATCTATTTATAATGTACCGACTAATTTCACAACAGAAACTTATTACTCGTTAGTGGGGAACGGATTTGTTGAAAGAGAATGGAGTGTCTTAACACTAGGTTATCTGGTCCCCTCAGCCTACCCTGCTATATGCGGGATACAGCGTGAAGTTAAAAAAAAAAGAAACTCGTTACAAAGCTTACAATACTCATGTCCGTTTTGTAACCGATCACATAAAGTAGTGTCGCATGTTAATTTAAGCAAATCGTATTTAAGCTTCACCATTTGTCTTAATTCCGTGATTGTGAACAATTAATTTGAAGCCATCGATTTCACCGTTTCGATTAAACGCGGGGAAATTAACAAAAAAGTTAATTTACCGCATGCGAAGCGTATCATTTTTAGGTTTATTTGTCAAAATATTATAAATACTTTAATTTATTTTTATGATTGATCCAAATATACAGGTATATTTTTTCTAGACTTAACGGTGATTCTTGTATCCTCAGAAATATCCTAGTGTGAAAGCCCTCCGTTCTCTACTCTTTGCCAAACTAGAGACATTCAGTGTTGAATGACGGATATCAATAAATTAGACGTATTAACTTTCTGTTTCTCTTATTATATTGTTTGTAATGGTGTTCTATGTGATAGAATTGACCGCAATGTATAGATATAAAATTAAATTATATAAATGATTAACATATTTTTACATGTATATATATGTACTTATTCGCAAAGAAATACATATTTTCTTTTTTTAGCTTCACGCTGTATCCCGCACATAGCAGGGTAGACAGAGGTTACCTGAGAACCTAGTATTAAGACACTCCGTTCCCCATTTTCCGCCAAATTGAGACATTGCTTGCTGAGTGGCGAAACTCAATGCCACGCTTTGCCTTCTTACCAAACCTAGGAAATGAAAATACTAAACTTTTACAATTCCTGGAGTGGGAATCGAACCCACAACCTGTCGCGTTTACAGTCACTTGTACCTCGGAGCTACGACAGGCGTTAATAAGTAAATAAGTAAATAAAAAATAAATATATTTTATTTTCTTATTCCAACTTTCAGTCATTCAATAAAATCCTAAACGCAACTAATACAGAAGTAACTACGATATAGTAAATAAAATAAAACTAATTTTGTTTCGTTCGAACCGCAAACGCGAGCGGTTTCGAGTTGTTTCCGCTGAACCGCAGCCGAATTGGCCCTTAAGCTCATTTAACTTTCTAACCACATCTTATTTTGATTTCAGTTATTTTTAACCTAAATACATACATAAAGTTAATAAATAGATAATCCTAAGCATTAAATTAATTTAAATTTTATTCATTATATTACAAATTTCTTATAAAAAATATTTGTAAAAATTAAGAGGCATTTCCTCGCTCTAATAACAAGGCAAAACGCGATGTTGAGTTCCGCCACTCATTATGCTACATTCATTGTATTTATTACAAAGTTCTCATATTAAATATTTGTAAAAATTAATACTAGGTATTTTTATTTCCTCGCTCTGATAACAAGGCAAGGCGTAGAGTTCCGCCACTCATTATGCTATGCCTCAATTCGGCGAAAAGTAGGGAACGGAAACTTTAGTAGAACAGAGTGTCTTAACACTAGGTTCTCAGTTCCCTCTGCCTGCTATGTACGGGATATTTTTTTGTAACAATTACTTTATTTTTGTTGGAAATATGTTTCATTTCATTTATATTCTCATTCAGTTGGACCTGAATGAGAAAAAATTTATTTTATTGATTTAGGTATTTACTGCCAATAATAATTATAAGAAAAAGCGAATACATTATTTGAATTAAAATTGTTTTTTTATTAATACTTGTAAAAACATAATTACCAATGACTTGACACTCGAACAAAATCAGGTTACTTAGCAAAAAATTATCGACACCAAACCAATTGTTAATAGCTCAATACATTGATAACAACGCTTATCGACCTTTCAAAGAAAATATTACTAATCCTTAGGATTCCATTAGGAGGGTTTAAAACACAGTTCAGGTAGTGCTTATCATCTATTCATTAAAACTTCGCCGAAACGACTTCACATATTTACATTATGTTTTATTTGTAATACTTTGGTCTTATCACAATTTCGCACGCTTTATTTAGTTATGAAACAAAGTAGTATGGATAATGGCCAGTCCCTCTGATAACAACTTTTGCTATTTTCCCACACGTTTTCAACTTCTATTGAATAAGGTTTATCTTTAAGGATTAACTATATAGATTAATATTTATTTGTACCAAAATGTGGTAAAATTTACAGATTACAGTATAAATTCTATTAAATATTATGTATGTACTTTGTAGTTAACTTTTTTATAATCTATCATATCCCGCCTTTCTTCAAGATAGAAAGATGGATTTTATACTATATTTCCTGGATTGAAAATTGAAGTTACAACTTTCGTGTACAATCAAGCACTTCTTAATTGACCCACAATGATCAAAATCATCAAATGCTATAAATGTACTAAAAAAAATTGTAAACACTGGGCTCCAAGCCCAGTGTTAAAATCTTCTTTTATTTATACCAACTTGAAAGTATTATATTATAATATTAGCTATATTATATATTATTAGAGTTCTGCTACTAATAAGCAATGCCTCATCCTATGAAGTGAACGGAAATAAGTTGAAAGAAGAATGGAGTGTCTTAACATTAGGATCTCTGGTTCCCTTTGCCTACCCTGCTATATGCGTGGGATACAGCGCGTGAAGTAAAAATAATAAATAAAAATATTATATAATAACGAACAATTTTCAAACTAATTCTCATCCATTTTAACATTTATTGGTAAAGTAAGCATCGTATAAAAACAAATTGCATTGTTCTATTACGGTCTCTTATATGTAGCCGTTCTGATTGTCGCAATAAGAGCCTGACAATTTTTGCAGTGATAATATCCTTGCTTAACGCGCTGCAGGTTATTTCGCTATGTTGGTACGGATATTCTTTCAATACTTTCTTCTTTATTCTTTAAAGAAGTATTGGGCTAAAATGTTTTATAATAATAATTTAATGTGATGTTTTAGCACTTTTTTTGCAGTTTCACGTTTTTTTCGGTCTTCACACAATGCTGTATAGTCACAGAGAGTGTCAACCTGCTCCTCCTTTGTGCACCGAGACATTGCGTGTTGAGTAGAGGATGCCATGTTTTTTTCTACGAAGACAGATGTGTGTTAAGTAGAGGACCTTAACACTGCATGAGCCAAGGAAGAGAAATGAAAATAATTTCTTAAATGTCTACAATCTAAAATCTAAATCGACTAATCTACGAAGAGAAATAAATATATATATAACATATGAGAGAGAGTATATATATATATATGCAGTATATATATATATATAAGATATATATATATATATATATATATATAGATATATATATATATATTGCTTCGGAATGAAAAAAGATAAACATATTAAAAATGTCAATGGAAATTAATACAAAGCTTTTGTTGTCAAAAAAAGATAATCAGAATAACTTTTAACTAAACTTAAAATAAAATAGATACTTTGTATTATTTTTTAACATTTTTTATTAATAAGATTCAGTGAATTTATAAATAAATTATATATTCACATATAAAATACATTTCTGGCTATGAAACAAAATTCTTCTAGGACAATTCGAAAACAATAATATTAGTCCAGAAGTTATAACTTCAGAAGTAGATCGACAAATCCTTATTTGCTTCTATAGTTTGGTTTGAATTATTCTTCATTTTATTTAACTTCCACAAACATATAGCTACACTGGAGGCTCCTTTGAATTTGTGAAATTGTTTGCACAGATATTGAATAAGTAGGTATTTTTTTAGTGATATAGTGGTACATACTTTTGTAAAAGATCCCTGAATTACTATATTGTAATAAAAATCATTAATTATCTAATAAGGTCACGTGGGCTCTGTAGGACAGTGCCTGACTGTGTTGCTGATTGGTTGTAGGTTCAATTCCCACTTGTTGGGGAAATGATTATATTTAAATTATTTTCATTCATTCTGAGACTTTCATATCGCGATATAAACGCGTGGAGCTGTTTCTTTCTTATAAATATTATTAGTGGCAATCAGGCCATATTTAAACTTAACGAAAGTTCTTGCTTACTTACCACTTATTAAATTTCAATAGTACGCATCTTAAGACAGTTTGGTGATCTAATGTAACTATGGATAATGCAACAATTATATCAGATCCTATGTCCACAAAAAACATCATTACATTTTTATAGTAATAAAAAAAATAAATGAACAAAAAAAGAAACGCCTAAAAATTATTATTATCCTGGTTGTATTGACAACACAGATTCATGTTATCAGATTAATCCATGGTCGGACCCTGACACGTGTGCACATTTTCAAGCAAACCTTAATACAGGAATCAGATCAAATTAGTGTTGCAATAGGTATTTTCTAAATTTATTTAATGACAATAGCTAGATAGATACAGTATGAAGGTAATAACAACATGTTATTAGACAAAAATGGAGAATGGAGTGATCAAGGTCACTTAATATCTCTTCTACCGAAATCCAAAAATGAACATAATAAAAAACTAACTTTACTTATAAAATTGTCTCTACCTTACAAATGACGTCAAGTAGCAGAGCTTTCATAGTACTTCCTATATACACTGAATCCCATATAATATAATATATACAACATTTGACTAAGTAAAACAGTGCTTCAGTCAAGAAAGTGTTCAGTGGTCTCTAATGGCCTCCTGGTTTAATTGCAAACGATTAGGAAGATTGAAACGAGTTATTTGCTGCACAGAAACTGTTGTTGTAGAGTCATTGAAAGCTAGAAAGTTTGCCTTTGAAGTAGTTGATGGGCTTTTCAAGGAGGATTGCATTTTTGTGGATTTATTAAAAATGTTGTTATGAGGCTTCAGTAGTGGCGCAGTGGGGCAATGTCTGGGTTCGATTCCCCACTGGTGTGAAATGATTATATTTAAGTTATTTTCGTTTCTCCGCCCTTCTACACAAGGCACGGTGTTGAATTCCGCTGCAAGGTCGAATGTGGGCGGAAACCAAAGGAAACGAAGTTTTTGAGGCCAGGGTTCTGATCATTCCATTATGTGAGATATAAGCCGTAAAACATGCTATATGTTTTTATAAATATGATAAAAAAATTGTGGTACTTGTAATCATAAGCTATTTGAGATTATACTGGATGATACCACCTACTGTAATTCATAAAGAAAAAAACAGTATGTAAAACTTATTTTCTTCAGTAAAGATAATATCTAGTATCTCCTCCTCCTCTAGTAAAGAATATACAGTTAAAAGTACAATAAAACTGACAAAGTTTCATCAAATAAGTACACAGTCAACACACACAAATCCTTAAAAAAACCATAAAAAAGCTGCAAATTAGTACCCTAAAGTAAGTATAAGAGTTTTTATATTTGTGTTCGCATACATTTCTATAAGGTAGAAACATAACAACTTTAATGATGGGATAACATGCATAATGTCGTGTTATAATGATATTTGTATATTTGTAGTGCCACCCTTGATCTAAAAATTTGTGGATTTTAATCTTAATTATATAGTCTCACTCCGTCGGTATGTTCATTGGTATTTATATGAGCTTCCAAGTTTTAATAGCATTAGATATAGTACTTATTTACTTTTTTTTCTCAACTTCAGGCTTTATTCTATATAGAGAGAACCTAGTGTCAAGACACACTCCTCTCTCCTTACCAGAAGTGGGAATATTAAATGTTTTACAAAATCATTACTGTAACCATTCGGCGGAAAGGGGGAACGAATTGTTGGAAAGAGAATGGTGTGTATTAACACTAGGCTCTGTCTCCTCTGCCTACCTGCTATATGTTAAGTTACAGCGTGAAGTTAAAAAAAAAAAGTTACATTGCACAGAACTGAAGCCGCTGACCTCACAAGCTTACAATCAAACGCTGTCAAGCATTACGCAACGATGATCTCAATGCGTTATTTTAATGAAAAATAATAAATAAATATTTAATATAAGTTTTCTATTAATGAAATGTTGCCTCTAAGAAATCACTAATAATAAGGCCATATCCATAAAAAAAAGGTCACCGTTGAGTTACCTCCTTACTTAACTTACATAAGAAATGGGTAGAAAAAAAGTGACAAATCACTCTGTTTTTCTGCCAATCAAACTAATATATTGCGTTCAGCGGCTTTTAAGTAATTAATACAATAACTGTCAGACGCCAGCGTGGCGCAGTTAGATGTGCTTCTTGACTGAACATGATGTTTGTGGGGTCGACTACACGGGGAATATTCATATTTATAATATTGATAATTTTTCGTTAAGTGGTATACAAAGCAAGCGGCTTCTAGGTTCCGGGCTATAAAGACAAAAATCTTAAATAAAAACCTATTTGAAAAATATTTTTTAGAACTCTATGCCAATTTCAGTAAATGCCAAAGCGTTTCCAAGATCAATATAAAACAAAATATAAGTTTTCTTCTGAAAACAATTTAAAATGAAATGTAAATTATTGAAATGCAAAAAAAAAACGCAAATTTCATATTAAAAGTAACTTTTTCTAAATAAGTAATGTACATGAACATACGAGATATTTAGTCCTTAAAACATACTTACTAGCTTAAAAATTGAGCATCTTTTTTTAACAGACATGTAATTGTTAATTTTGGAACTACCCAGTTAAAGATTTTAGCATCTCAATGAACTATTGTGATGAAACAATACATATTCATAATGTTAAATTATAAATCATTTCGGACAAATTGTGCATCATGAAATTCAAACTTGAATTTAGGTTCTCAATATAGTTTAATATAACAAAATTCCGCAAGCCACAAACGCTTATCGCTTACCTACCCATCATCTGCGACGGAAACGGAAATCGAATACTTCCCAAGTTCATTAATATAATACTCCCGATATAAGCCTTTGTATTCTATACAAGGGGAAGATTTTGTAAGCGATTCGGCTTACGATTTCAAGAATTATTTATAGTTTCTTACTAAGAAGTAGTAAGGTTTGTAATTAATGGTAGTGGCAAGTGTTTAGGCTAATAATTTGTAAGGTCAAATGTTTACTTGTGAAATAAAATTATTAAATATTACTTTTTTTTAGCTTCACGCTGTATTCCGCACATAGTAGATAAGGCAGAATGAATCTGAAAACTTAGTGTTGAAGCACTCCGTTCTCTTCAGATTTCCGTTCCCCACTTTCCGCTGAATTAGAGGATTGCGTGATAAGAGGCGGAACTCAACGAGAAAGAAATAGAAAGGACGGAAGATATGAAAATATTATATATTAATTTATATATTCTCATTTCCTGGAGTGGGAATCGAACGCACAACCTATTGACTTTACAGACTCACGCTTGTGCCTCTGCGTAACAACTGGCCTTAGCGTTGGCTTATATATTACTTAGCGTTAATTGACGCTGTAAAGAATTATTAAAAAAATATCAAGCATTACCTCATTATATTTAAAATGTAAATTTTTAACGATCTGTAAACATTGTCGTTTTTTACGAAAAACGAAAAACTACTTTTAATAATCTAAGTCTATTATAATTAAGTAAGCTTGTCTCATCATGTCTCATCATTTTTTATCATTCAAGTGCATCGCCAAAGCTCATAATACCTCTACAATAAATTGTTTTGTCATCACCGTAAGAAGCTAATTTGCGTTTTCATTCATGTTAACTTAGGGTGGCTGAGGACTTCAATTTATCAAGATTAATAGCTCAAGACGAATAGTAATTAGGTATCGACAATTCACAATGAGTGACTCGGTGGGGTACTAATAACGTAAACAAAGCGCTAACCCTCCTTATATAGGAAGAAAATTAAATTTACATTTGACGTTTTTACACAGTGACAAGATAAATAGAATGTCAGGAGGGATTACTGCTTTCTAGACGTTAGGAACAAGTCGTTATAGCTATTGTTATTGTTTGAATAATTAATAATGTTGCAAAAATCTTTACTACGATAAAAGATGTAATAATATCAATTTTTTTTAATATATATTTTTATATTCTTCCAGCCAACGTATATATTACTTTCTCCAAAGTGGTGTGTTAATTTTTATTGATACATTTGTTAAAAGGTTTTCTACACTCAACATCAAATCAATCTAAAATTTAATAATGCCTTTAATACTCTTTCCGCTGTTAAGATTTTTCTGTATGTATATAATATTAAACATACGCAGAATATGACAGTTATACAAGTAAGCTTAATCTAGAATGTCAGCAAGGAATGCGAGTTACAATGTAGGAAAAATAAAAGGCTAAAGTTAACCCACCATGGGAAATAATTACAATTATGTAAATAGGTTACAACTATGGGAATGATGATTAAAATTGTATAAAAAATATATATTTAAGAGAGACACTAAAATATATAAAAAAGCTTAACACTTCCACACATTGCCCCGCATAACAATATAGTCAAAGAAGACCTATCAATAAGTGTCAATACACTTCGTTCGCCGCCTTCCGCTCTAATTTTAGACATTAAGTAAGTTATGTAGCGGAAGTCAACGCCGCCTTACATCTTACCACAGCGAAGAAATGCAAATAAACATTCCACTGAGTGAGAATTGAACCTATAATACGCTACAGTCAGACACTATCCCAATGAGCCACGATAATATATATTTCATACATAATAATTATAATAAACCAAAAAAGTATATTTTTTATAAATGTCATGCCCACCAGTTTTAGTGTAGGCAACAGTGAAATCACGACGTAAAGTCACGTTCATCGCACGCGTATCGTACATCACGCCGGTTAATCTTGAGCCTGACATTATACTAATTAAATGATCTTGATCTTTGAGCTTTTGTGAGCTTTGTATATGTTTGTTTAACGAGCCTGCATTAAACTATAAAACTACGACGCTTATATATAGGGACTTTGCCATATACAGAAACTGTTGAAATCTTATAATTTGGAACGAGATTAGTAAATAAGCTATATATAGTTAAAATTTGACGTTAAAAAGCTTTTGTTTCTATACTATTGATCTTGCATAAGATAATCAAGATTTGTACAATAGCTAGCGCTAAAAAAGGAATCATATAAATTGGTTCTAATAAAAAAAATACGTGGAAACATATATAAAAAAATACAATAAATTATGAACCTCCTCATTTTTTTAGTCGGTTAAAAATTAAAACTTTCCTTTGTGTGCAAACTGTGTCTATGTTTTATTTTTTTTTATTGGTAAAGGTTGGCACACGAGCAGAAAGACTACCTGATGGTAAGTGGTCCTTCGCCCATGGACATCTACAATACCAGAGTTTTAAATGCGTTGTAAATAATGTAGCAGCCGCAGCAGTTGGCCATAGAAACCACTACAGGGGAAACAATGGGTGGATATAGGAAAATCCTGGCTACATGTCATCGAACCGGAACACATCATTAGATATTTGGCGGTCTTTGACATGGTCGCGAGCCAGATGGAGGACGAACTTCCTACCACTAAACTACTAGGACCGCCTCTGACGGGACGCTACTCAGCGTTGGAGGGGAACTGTATTCTAATCCCGGCCCCTATATAAGTAAGTTTATGGGAACAATATATACTTTTCTCTAAACTTTATTCTCTTAATCTTGAGATACTCATTAATACTCTCTCTCTACTCACAAATAAAACATCCGACGAAGAATTAGAAATACAGATATTAAAAAAACTATATAATTGTGTCAAATTCTTAGTTGTCAGTTGACGTCCTCGTATCTGATTTAAATCTACACGTTGGTTGCATAACCATCTTACATATCGCAAGGCAGAGTGAGCTTAATAATGGTTCACTGCGATCTCTAGCATCGTGGTCCAAGTGAACTAACTGTATAACATTACGTTTATGAGTTTAAATATCATTGGAAGAGATTAAAATAATTGAGATTTTAAGTAAATTAAATTTAAATGGGACTCACGACAATCAGAAATACTAAAAAAAATATAGTCAGATTGAAAGCTCCTTTTTTTTTAAATCATTTTAAAATATTTATTAACTGTAAATATTTTACTTTTATTATATATATATTTTATTATGTTATATTTTTTTCCGTAGTAAACCTAGGAAAAATCTACATTTACTTCTGCCACCCATTTCTCTAGCAATCAAAATCAACTGGCTTTAAAGTATATTTTTATATTTAACTGTTAAGATAAGCCAAATTTAACCAAGTTATATGCCAAATATGGTCCAAGCAAAACTTAGATAGTTGTATAAGTGAGTAACGGTCATATTTGTTTATCTGACGATGAACGATAGACGTTATGTCATGCTTATATGTCTTATATTAGACTAATAAACGCTATCTCGTAGCGAAATATACTATAAAAAAACAACTTCACCCTTTATTCTATATAGCAGGGAAGTCAGGAAGCACCTAGTGTTAGGACACTCCGTTCAACTCGTACATACATAAAAAAGTAGTGTTTAACGACAGACGACAATATATTGGCAAAGCATCGAAAATATATACAAAAAACTATTAAAAAATTAACATATCTGCTTAGTGTACAGTAATTGTAACGGCAATCAAAATAGGAAAACTCACTTAGGCATCTATTATTAGTTCTAAGGCAAGCAAAGAACACGAATATAAAGCAGGTGATTAAAAGATAATAACTAAATCTATAATAATATTTGTTAATATAGAGTATATTAAAGTTATAACTTTACATTTATAGGCCATAACGTATACTTATAATTGAAACTTCGACCCTACTAACTCAATATGAATTTATCGATCATATAATAAAGCCATTAGTTGATTGTTCGTAATATTTCTAATACAAGCCAATTACTGTTTCGAAGTTAGATTACAAAGCTATGTATTGCTGCTACGCACTTGCACTGTATACGTACTCATATATATCTCGCTATATCTCTTTGCAGCATAATTTTATTCCATAGCATGAAGAATGTCAAGACACTCCGTTTTGTCACCAGGTTTTTTTATTTCTTATAAAAAAAAACATATCTATCTATAGTATCGTTTTTCAGTTTCCGCCTGAATTCAAAACATTGCTTTTTTTTTGTGGATAACGGATGGCAAACGAGAAGAAGTACCACCTGATGGTAAGTGGTTACCTCCGCCCATGAACACCTATACCTCCAGAGATGTTGTAGATGCGTTGCCAACCTAGAGGATACAGATGGAAGGGGAGGATAATGTAGTAGTCCGCTATCAGAACCACCACATTTTGGGGAAAGGATGAGTAGGAAAGGGGAAAAAATATTGTGTGTTAAGAGGCGAAACTCAACGCCGCGAATGTCTCATCGAATGTTATAATATTTCAAACACAAATCAAATTTTCTATTACAAAAAAAAATTGAGAATCATACATATAAAATTTTGTGATGAATGTTCATGTATTAAATATTGTCATGTATATATTATATTCATTGAAGCGTCTCACACGACGCATTATTACAGCGACGATGACTATTACCTATTTTAGAATCCGTGGGCGAGTGAAGTAGAGTAAAACTTGAAAATTATCTTGTCATATAAGAATGAATATTATTACATACAGTTTACTGCCTTATTACTACATTAAATTAATAATATAATATGTTCTGAAAAAATATGAGAAATATTGAGTTAGTAGATATGGAAAGCAGGTTGTTAATCAATTATAAATTAAAAATAATAATCGGACAGTGACGTTAGCGATGTTTCCTATTTGTGAGTCGACGGCAAAAAAGGACTAGGGTAATTTCGATCGCTCTTATATAGTACGAGTATATGCCTTTACCATACACTATTATTTCTAAAAATATTAAAACTGGCACATATATATATATTTTCCGTCACTTTAAAAGTCTTGCTAGTCCCGAACAACATTTATAAATAACAAGCTCGAGTGGTCATTGGCAGTCCAAGTTTGATGTAGCTGAATTTTTACATTTTTGACAAACAATCATATCTGCGGTTTTTTTTTATTTTAATGAAAAGTATTCTATTTCCTTTTAAATACCTCTAAGAATATATGTACAATGTTTCACCAAAATCGGTTGAGTAATTTAGTGTAGCAAAAAAATACATAGCTTCACATTATATCCCGCATATAGTAGGGTAGGCAGAGGGAACCTAGTGTTAAGACACTCCGTTCCACACTTTTCGCTGAATTGAGGCACTTGGTGAACTTACATTCACATTTATAATATTAATATTAAAGTATTGTAAAACTTAACTTAAACATCAACTAAAAACTACAACAATATTCAATGAACTAAAAAATTGATTCGATGACTACCAAAAACGTCATCAAAATAAATAGCTCAAAAATTCCCGCACCGGAATCATAGATCATAACCACTTATTCAAATGTTACATAGATTTTAATCAGTAGCGTTCAACAGATGCGTTAATGATCTTTTATATTATATTCACCCTACGCCAGGGCGATGAGAGACGGCAACTTTTGAGTGACAGCGTCGCTGTAGGTACAGACTCGTTAATGATGCTTTCCGGAAGTTAACGTTTTTTGTACGCTCATACTCGTATAAATACCGTAGTTATTACTTTTTATAAATTTAATTTTATCTTAATATTTGACGCTTTGTGAATGTGTTGATGATTGTGGCGTCAATTATATCAGTCGTGAATAATGTTTAATACAGAATGGGTGAAAAAATGGAAAATGAAAAAGAAAAACCAAGAGGAATATTTGGTCCTTTTCACTTTTTATGTGTAATAAAATAAATAAATAAAATATAATTTATTAAGAGCAACAATTTTTTCTTAGTCTTATATATCTAAAAAATACGTTGTCAACTGCAAAAGCTTCAAAATGGCAACGTAGCGTCAACACTTATTTACTCGGGGTACACATTATTGCTCCAAATATAAACAGAATCAATTAAAGCGACAGAATTACATAAGAAAAATTCTTAACTTTTACTACAGTCTTACTGTTACAGAAATTACGGCTTAAAATAGAACATGTTTTTAAACAAAAATATATATAAAACAAGTAAGCAATAATAATACGCTAAATGTATGAATGAAAAACAAAAGAAATGTTTACTTAATTTATATATTCATATTTATTTAGTTAATTAGTTCTAAGAGTTTTCTTGAAAATGTATTTCGACTTTGTACCTCCAACGATGACAAGAGCTAACTCATTTTTTGCTTAAAGATTCAACGGCGGCATGCAGCTAGCTATCTAAGCTCCACGTGAATATGACTTATATAGTCATATTGAAGCTTATATCTATATGCCAAGTATAAGGTATTTCAAAGATTAATTTTTATCTGTAATATGTTCTTATTTATTTTCTCTTCTCTCTAATTTATTTTCCCCATAAATAAAGCAATTCTAATATTTATTAATATTGAAAAAAACATATATTAATGAGTCGAGTTATCAACCTATGCACGCCTGGCACGCATTTATACACTAATATGTATAAATGTGTAATGTATATGATAGTTATATATTAATGAATTTTCTTTACATTTCACCTATAATGTAAATAGGTACGGTATAAAGCTATCATTTGTGACGAAACACCGAAAAAGAAATATTTTATCAATATTTATTGATTGTAATTTGTTTTATGTTTAATACGAATACAGAACAAGTCGTAAAATGGTAACACAAACTATATAATAACATTTAATTTTTATGATCTATCTAAAAATATTTTATTGGCGCCTTATAAAAGTAACGATTAGATATGAAAAACGTACACGTGGTTCTATTGGCTATAGTTCATCAATGCTTGTCTCTATTGAATTTTCTGCTTTTTACATTTATAATGATGTTGGCCTCTTTACGGTTGACTGATAGAGTGTCAATTAGAGAGGAATCTGATAGCTATAAAGACATATCCAGCATATCTAATGGTATGTTTTTGTGTACGTTTGTTTACAACAGTATGGCCAGTTGAATTTATTAGTTCCTAATACCACACCTATCTGTTTCTTTAATTACCATGTAAATTCAAATGTATGTTATAGCACGCTACCTATTAAAGTATCATAAATCGATTTGAATGGAACTCGTTTCATGATGAAGACGTTCGCTATATTTTGTAAATGGATATTAACGGGTGAGGCGTTTTAAGTATTTTTGATTACTTCAATATTAATAGGTGGATTTAATGAATAAATAATGAAAGCATGTCGTGGAATGGTGTCGTGGTCATAGATAAAGGGCTAATCAAATTATGTTTTATTTTGGTTTAGATAATAATCGAACAGAAGAAAATAAATTTATACATTACATACTATTGCGCGGTGTTGAGTTCCGCCACTCAACACGCAATGCCTCAATCTGGCGGAAAGTGGGGAACGGATTTGTTGAAAGAGAACCGAGTATCTTATTTAGATTCTCTGGTTCCCTCTGCCTACCCTGCTATATGCGGGATACAGCGTGAAGTTAGAAAAAAAAAAACATACTATTTTTTTTTTCGTTTTATAAATATATCATTTCTTGTTAGTAAAAATATAAATTGTTTTATTAATGAAAGTATAATTTAAGTAATCTGGTTATATTAATAAAGGCATAATAAATTGTTAAACCATACTATTTAAATATTTGATTACATTTTTAAATATTCAAAAAGAAAAATGTTTTTACGTAACAAATAATCACCATCTTGGCGGCGTCAGTTAACGTAAAAGTTTCAACTTTTTGTTATAGTTTTTATACGATATACACACAAGCCAATAAAAACGTAATTGTTTTTTTTCTATAATATTAAATATCACTTGAAATATCATATACTAGCTTTCCGCCCGCGGCTTCGCCCGCGTGGAATTCGGTTATATCGGCGACATGGTAAGGAGTAGCCTATAGTCATTCCCAAGGTCTAGAGTATTTGTCAAAAGTACCGCCCGATACGCGCGTTTCTCCCCGTTGTACCTATCAACTCATCTCTTTTTATTTATTCCATATTATTAAAACAATTGAACATTCTTACATGATTTTATGTTTGACAATAAGGAACTTCCATACAAACTTTTATCCCCTATTTCAACCCATTCTATATTTTTTTCCCAATAAAAAGTATGATATGTCCATTCCCAAGTTCAGCTGCATCTTCATACCAAATTTCATGAAAATAGGTTTGACAATAACGAACTATCATACAATATATCATACTCTTCTACCCTTTTTTTCGCGATAAAAAATATCCATGTTATATTTATCCTATATCCTTTTCTAAGCTTAGTTCTTCATACAGAATTTCATCAAAATCGGTTCAGTGGTTAAAGCGTACAACCTAACAGACAGACAGACAGAGTTACTTTCGCATTTATAATATTAAGTAAGGATTTATATACAACAACACTTAACTAATTTAATCTAATAATTGTTTTTATCTTAATTAATCTTGTTTTTTTTCAGCTTCACGCTTTTTCTTGTATATCACAGAGAACTTAGTGTCGAGACACTCCGTTCTCCGCTTTCTGCCCAAATTCGATGTGCTTGGTCTTACTAGATGGGGTAAATGTAAATAATTTAATTATAATCATGACCTCGAATGGAAATCGAACCCAATATGAATATAATTTCAAAATTCAACAAACAAAAAGATAACTTAACAATACAACTGTACCATTTCTAGGCAATTCTACAAACACAACAATAACAATAATAGAAAAACTTCATCCAGACAATACTATTACGTAAGAGGTCCTTAGACGATCTCTAAAGACTAGGATAAAATTGATGGTCCAATTTGCTGTTCCTAATCGAGCGTCGAATGGACCAACGCCATGAAATTAGATCGCTGTTGCTATATTTAAACGATATAAATTGTAATAATGGCTGTTCAACTGCTGTTATAAATTACGAGATTTATCAAATATATTAAAATTTTAATGTATTTTCTATTATGTAATCTGGGTAAAGTTAGCTATAATGGCGCAGTGGAACAATTTAATTGTTAACGTTATTGGTTCTGGGTTCGATTCCACTCGGGGGAATGGTTATATTTAACACTAGTAGTGTCCGCGACATCGTTCGTTGCACACATGACTTTTTACATATTTTGATATTAAATAGTACCTTATTTGATTTGCAGCTTCTCATCTGGTTGTGGGGTCGATTTCCACTAAAAAATCCGTTTTTAAATTAAATTCATTTCTCAGCTCTGGTAAGGTAATCGACGGTGTTGATTACCCCACTCAAAACGCAATTTCTCGAATTCGACTGAAAAATCGAGATAGGAATGTCTTAACACTAGGTTCTCTTTGGCCACCTTGCTATGCGATTTGAAGCGTGGTGCTAAAGGAAATTAACCGTTGACACTACGCCTTATGTGCTTATTTTGTATGCTATTTAACAATATTTTATTACAAAAAAAATAGTAAAAATTTTACTATTTCATAAGTCTATGTAGATTTAAAATTATGGCTATTATTAGTATATCATATTAATTTTAAACCGATTTTTAATTAGGAAATGGCAATTAATTCGACTGTGTTTTTTTTATGTCACCGCACAACTTTTTACTACATGATGATGATACAATTCTGATGGTTCTTTCTTTATTTGATAACTAATACTTCTAGTGTTCCATTTCCATTTAAATTAAGCTAGAATCCGACAAGTAATTTTAGAGTTTTTTGTTATTATTTAACTTTTTAGTGCATTGTTTCAAAGCCGTTTTTTTCTGTTAAAATTTAAGTTTATTATATATAAACGATAATTCTTATTAAATTGACCCCACACAAATAAGACAATCAGCCATCGGAACAAGAGCAAAGCTTGGCCCAATTAAAACTGACACCAGCTTCCACTCCCAGTCTGTCCCCACGCGATCTTCATCGATGCCATTAATTTCATTCGAAAATATTTCCGAGTAAAAGATTTTGATATGGTATATTTTAATTGCTTCTCAAATAATGGTAGCTTTTAAAGCTGATTTTGTTTAACAATTTGTATGTATCTTTAAGAATTGTTAATTGGATGGAAATTTATATAAATAAAATAAATATATTTTTACTAACAATGAAACCATAGAAGCTATATATATTGTAAAGAATAATATGAAGTACTATAGAGTATAAGTTTTGTTCTTTTTTCACAACAAAGATTGCATTAATTAGATTACTTCTCAATACATTAACAAATAAAAAAAAAGAATAAATAGAACTATAGAATAGATATAGAAATACTGATGATGAGTAGTAGTACTTATTAGTAATAATAGTAGAAATAAGTTTTACGAAGATTATTTTTATAACAAGCAAGCTTTACTACATAATCATGTTTTCTAAATAAATTATTATATATGCATACCTATATTTTCAGTAAATAACCCTTTAATAATCCAATTTTATCCAAATAATAAGAAAAAGAAATTATTTATATAAATAAAATAAATATATTTTTACTATCAATGAACAATAGAATACCATATTTCGTATACAAAAACTATATGAAGTACCCTAGAATTCGGATTTTGTTCTTCTTTTCACACAAAATTGCATTAATTAGATCACTTCTCAATACATTTGCAATGATAAAATAATGAATAAATAAATAATAAGTAATAACAGTACAAATTAGTTTTTGCAAAGTAAGATAATTTTTATAACAGACATGTTTTACTAGGAAGTAAATAATTTTTAAATAAAAATGATATATACATACCTATATATTCAGTAAACAACCCTTTAATAGCCCAATTTTATCCAAATAATAACATTAAATTAATTGACTTTCAATTCCACTTAACTAATACTCGTACAAAATAGAAATCCCAACACAATAATTAACCTAATAGCCTCCACCCTTTGATTAACTCAATTAAAGGTTTCCTAATTTTTGAAACATAATAAGAGCTTTTTTAAATAATTTGAATTTTTAGTAGATAAGTAGGGTGTGTAATTAAAAGAGTCGTCGTGAGGCATAGTGTCTTATCGAGTCGGTTTTAATTTGAGCCAAGCATGGGACACGCGAGCGGATCACGCGAACGCATTGGTGGTTACAATACTAACGTACTCGTTCGAATTGAAAATTTTATATTTCTTTTTTAATATCGTTATCGTATCACTGTACTGTATAATAATGTTAAAAGGTGAATGTATTTTTTAATTAAATTAGAGTTTTAAAAAGTGTTTTTTATAAGGAAAAATTTTTTTGAAATTTAACTAAGCTAACTGACTATAGGCACGATTGTCAGTTCGTTTCCCAATGGGGGATGATGATTATATTTAAATTACCCGGGAGAATAATTGCATTATTTTAATTATTCTCTGTGATTAATTATTGTAGTGGGGAACGGAATTGTTGACATAAAAAAGGACGTCTTCTTAATACTAGGTTCTCTGGTTCCCTCTGCCTACCCTACTTAGTGCGGGATACAGCGTGAAGCTAACGTCGACGCCTGTCGTGGCGCAGAGGTAAAAGCGTGCGACTGTAAAGGCGACAGGTTGTGGGTTCGATTTTCACTCCAGGAAATCGAATTTTTCATTTCTTGGGTTTGGTAACAAGGCAAAGCGCGGTTTTGAGTTCCACCACTCAGCACGCAATGCCTCAATTGGGCGGAAAGTGGGTAACAGAGTGTACGGAGTGTAACGGACTTATCACAAGGTTCCCTCTGCCTACCCTGCTATATGCGGGATACAGCGTGAAGCTATGTATGTATGGGTGGATAGAGACAAACGGAGTGTCTTAACAGTAAGTTCTCTTTAACTACTTTGCTATTTGAGATAAATCATGTAGCTGTTTTTTAAACTAAGCTAACGGTCAATTATTACAGTAAAGGGCTTGGACGTCCAGATTTTAATAGTTTCCGGACAAAGGCGAAGAAATGGGTTCAAACGTAACACTTTTTACAAACAGAAGATCGCGTGTCGGATTGGAAATAATTAGTTCATTGAGGCGTGCCTCCTGGGCTGCTCTATTGTTTATTTTCATAAAGTATAAATAACAGTGTCTTTCTAGACCGGATGTGACTACTGTCCAATCTTTATTTGAATAGCTGTGTTTATTGATACATTTTAATCATGACACATTTATTGTTTTTCTTTTGTATTGAGAATATTATTCGGTGGTAGTACTTTAATCTTCTCCATCTCCTGTATTTATTTGTCAATTATGTTATGATTGAATATTGATTCATATGTCATATATTATGCTATAAATTAAATTATATTTATTTTCATTTCTTCATTCTCATTAGATAAAATGCAGCGTTGAGTTCCAGTTAGAAAGTGGTGAACGGAGTGTCTTGACACTAGGTTCTTTAAGACTATCCTGCTATGATGCAAATTCGTGAAGAGAAAAATATTTATATTACGATTATTCATAATTATTATACATAAAAGGTAATATAATTTACACACTTATACAAAACAACTTAAATTACAAAACCAAATCAAATATTACTACCGCAATGTATGAAATGAAATTAATCAAATGTATTTACGTCAAAGGATCGTAATTAGTTCCTTATTTACATCGGCAACACCTGCCGAGCTATATGATAGAATTAATACAGATATTCAAATCTTCTTATGGGTTAGATTTCATTGACTTAAATATCTACCAAATGGTTTCGAGGCTGTCATAACGCAGTGGTGTAGCAACGCAATCTCGTTGCGTTTACGAGTTTGATTCCCACTCGAGGGAATGATTATATTATATTTGAACGAATTTTCATTTTACCCCCCTGTTCTTTTTCATGGTAGATAAGACAAAGCTCGGCGTTCTGCCACTCGGAAGCTATATAAAAATTAATCCACATTGAAAACTTTTTTTTTCAGTTGGACCTCGCCCAACCTAAATGTCTACAATGAAGTATTTTAATTATGTACTCACGTGCTATTGAAGTGTATAGAACATTTTATGCACCAAATAAGGTTTCAACTACGAAAGCGAAGTATATACTTTTAATCAAAACCAAACGAAAAAAAAAATACCGAAATAAATAATTGCTTTCTTTTTTTTTTCATAAAATGACATTATATCTGCACCCGGCGAATAGGTCAATAAGTAGATTTGTACTGTATATACATTTTTTAAATATAAATATGCATGAAGATTATTTATAAACAACAATTTCAGTAAAAAAAGTATATAAATAACAAAAAAACAAAATTTACAGATAAACCTTTGGAAACTTAAAATTCTTACCAAATATGACATACGACATATCAACTTATTCACACCCGAAGAATATTGCAACAATCTCTAAATTAACCTTAAGAATATCAGAAACTTAAACCGAAATTAATCCAAGAAGTTAACTAAGAACAAATTATTGGTCCATTCTTTAATTGACAACTTCTGAGTCCGTCATTAATTGAAGATTCACCGCAAGCCCAGTACTTTAGAGTTTCGTTATATTTAAGCTTCTATTTGCCGCACCATTGATTTGCTATAACTTAATAACAACGGTGTCAAATGCCGACCAATGTTCAAAGTTTGTTAATTTGAATGAACTGAGCGCAAATTTGAAGAACCACGCTGAACGCTTACGTCATTTGCATAAGCGGTTAGAACTTGGTATTTAGTTTAGTATTTACACGTATATGTATGTTTGTGTGATGTAAAAAATTAATATTGGCGTGGAGTTACACAAGTTAATATTTAAATATTATTGATATTGTCCGATATGTTGTAATTTTTCTATTAATTAGCTTTTTTTTTTTTTTAACTTCACGCTGTATCCCGCATATAGCAGGGTAGGCAGAGGGATCCTGAGAATCCAGTGTTAAGACACTCCGTTCTCTTTTAACAAATCCGTTCCCCACTTTGCGCCAGATTGAGGCATTGCGTGTTGAGTGGCGGAACTCAACGCCGCGCTTTGCCTTGTTACCAAACCCAGAAAATGAAAATACTTCATTTCCTGGAGTGGGAATCGAACCCACAACTTGTCGATGGCAGTCGCACACTTGTGCCTCTGCGCCACGACAGGCGTTTATTAATTAGTTATCCAAGTGTAATGTTTCAAATAAGTAACACATACGATAATTAGAAAAAGTCCTTTTTATAATATATTTAATTTTGATATCGTTATCGCGCAGTTAAAAAGAAGTTACCTATATATAGTTATTATTATTTACGTTTCTACTTACAAGAATTTTTGTTCTTAAATATTTTTCTTTTGACTTAATGAGACAAAGTACAGCGTTGGGTCCCACAATATGCATTTATTATGCTATACGTATTGTTTTTTATGAATAGATGTAGAATGCATGAAAAGAGGCATTTTCATTTTAAGATATTTTCTGCTTTATACAGACATATCAACTTATATGCAAATACTTTTTTCATTAAATAACTAAAATATACAATATATACACGCCTGTCGTGGCGCAGAGGCACAAGCGTGTGACTGTCGCGACGCGACAGGTTGTGGGTTCGATTCCCACTCCAGGAAATGTTAATCTTTTCATTTCCTGGGTTTGGTAACAAGGCAAAGGGCGGCGTTGAGTTCCGCCACTCAGCATGCAATGCCTCAATTCGGCGGATAGTGGGGAACAGAATTGTTGCAAGAGAACGGAGTGTCTTAACACTAGGTTCTCAGGTTCCCTCTGCCTACCCTGCTATATGCGGGATAATGCGTGAAGTTAAAAAAAAAAAGTACTAAAATATATTGTTCATAGAAATAAAGTGTTACGTAAAGCTAACAAATAACGATAAAAGTCAGGGATATATTTTGTAACACGAGTACTTATATATATTATTCATTTAATATTTTAATATAATATTTATATAACTTTCGATATTCGATATAATTTATATTGCCTCAATACCTTATGCCGTATACTTAAAGAACTTAAAGAATTTTATTTTCACTCCAAAATGTATTATTTAAATCATTCTACATTTATTCCAAAAAATCCAAGAAATCGTGACAACTGAGTATAAGTTATAAGTCGCAAGTCGTCCACAGTGTATTAATACACCGTCTGGGGTAGGTTATTAGTTTACAAGTGTATCACCCCTTGTTTATTATTGACTCAGTACTCGGCAACGATATTACTTTCCAACTCTTTCGGAAGTTTGCCCTCTCTGTTGACATCTGCCGTTCGATTATTGGAAACTCTGGAATGATGCCATTTCATAAACTTTTGTAACAATATTAATTTTGAAATGTTACAGATCGAATCCAATTGTTTTGTTTGTTAAATTTTATCTTGATTTGAAACGATTTTTTTTATAATGCTTTATGATATTTTTATGATATAGACATTTGAGTATATTTCTCATATGTTTAATGAGACATACTAACTAATTAATCCTAGCTTCACGCTTTTCTTTTCTTTATCCCTAGCGGGGTAACTGTGAACGGAGCGCCAAACGCTACGGTCCACCTTTGTCCACATCCATGGTAATTTTCATTAACCTCTTCATTCATAACCTAATAAGACATAAATACTCGTATGCACATATTGCAGTGAGGCACTGTCCCACTACGCCACTATGGCGTTCGACTAACTGTTTCTAATATTTAAGCATTTAAAATAAAAAAAAAACGACTAAAACTAAAACTCTTAATATCATACTTCAACATTTATTTATTAAATATTTTTCCACAAGTGTTGAAGTAATACCCCGCTATGATATATGACGTCACACCACCCCACTTTTACTTTTTATTTGGCAAAGGGCGCCACCAATTCAGATATTGGCTTGTTAGCAATGTTGAGACTTTATTTATAACAACACGTGTAACATGTGCGACTTATGTACTATAATTTATTAGTAATATCGATTTTAAAATATATTTATAGAAAAGTTCAATGTTATATGCAGTTATAAATATGTGTGTATGAAAGATAATTGATGTGAATCGAAGGATGGGTTTAATTGACATGACCTATAAAGTAAATAAGTTTTAATGCGATACAAGTTAAGCTTAGATAGTTAAATTTAGTTGTAGTTCATAGTATTAGTCTAGACCTCTAATAATTTAAATTTACAATTATATATTTAATTATGTCTCAATCTGGCGGAAAGTGGGGAACGGAATTGTTGACAGAGAATAGTGTCTTAAGACTAGGTTCTCAGGTTCCCTCTGCCTACTCTACTATATGCGAGATACAGCGTGAAGCTAAAAAATATATATTTCTTTATAATTAGTTAATTTAACAATATAAACACGAAAATAATTATATTTCTTTTTTTTTTTTTTTTTTATACCACGACGGTGGCAACAAGGCACACGGCCCACCTGATGGTAAGTGGTTACCGTGGCCTATGGACGCTTGCAACACCAGGGGCATCACTTACGCGTTGCCGACCCTTCAAAAACCTATTTATTCCCCTTTTGAAGAACCCCATATTGTAGCCCTCTGGGAAAACCTCGGCAGGGAGATCATTCCACAATTGGAGAGTCCGCGGAAGAAAGTTCCTTTGAAATCGAACTGTTCGGGACCATTTAGCCTCCAAAGTGTGAGCATGAACTCCCTGTCGATGGCGATCGGTGCGATGGTGAAAAGTAGCCGTGGGCATCATGTCAAACAATTCTTCAGAACACAACCCATTATACAAGCAGTAGAACACGCACAAGGAAGCAAAGTCTCTCCTTAGACTTAAGTGCTCGATACCGCTTGTGAGTGTGGGATCATCGACAAGTCTCACAGCTCGTCTTTGAACCGAGTCAAAAGGTCCAAGCTGGTATGCTGGTGCTCCCGCCCAGAGATGAGAGCAGTACTCCATATGGGGCCGGACTTGTGACTTATAAAGTAGCAGTCTTTGCCCCGGTGTGAAGTACCGCTTCGCTCTGTTTAGCACACCCAGCTTTCTGGATGCCAATTTGGCCTTGTCTTCTAAGTGACTACGGAACTGGACGTCACTGGATATGTCGATACCAAGGATCCCTACACTCTTAGAGATGGTAAGAGATGTGTCCTGGAATTGAGGGGCCGCAATAAATGGGGTTTTCTTAGCGGTGAACGCGCAAACTTGTGTCTTGGAGGGGTTAAACTGGACCAGATTGGCCCGACCCCAATCGGATACTCTAGATAGAGTGCTCTCGATTTGAGACACAAGTTGTTCGCGACTTTCTTCCACAACGGAACGAGGGATGTTTGCACGGCCTGTGTAGAACGCGTCTCCGGTGCTGTCATCTGCATAGCAATGAATGCCGTCAATTGCCAGCATATCATTGATATGCAGCAGAAACAGGGTCGGAGAGAGTACAGAACCTTGCGGGACGCCAGCATTAATGTCCATTTTTTCGGAGCAGCTGCCGTCGTTGACGGCTCTAATGCATCGGTCGGACAAAAAGCTAGCAACCCATTTGCACAAACCCTCGGGCAGTCCGTAAGATGGCAACTTCGTGAGAAGACCCCGGTGCCAGACCCTATCGAACGCCTTCGCTATATCAAGGCTAACTGCCAATGCCTCACCTTGACTCTCGATGGCGGAGGCCCATCGGTGTGTGAGATACACTAGAAGATCACCAGTCGAGCGACTGTGGCGAAAACCGTATTGGCGGTCGCTGAGCAGATCGTTTTCTTCTAGGTATCTGAGGAGCTTTGCGTTAATTACGCGCTCCATCACCTTGGAGAGAAGGGAGGTTATAGCGATAGGCCTGTAATTCGATGGGTCTGATCTATCGCCCTTTTTGGGCACCGGATGTACGTGTGCCGTCTTCCACGAAGAGGGTACTTGCCTAAAGTGGTAAGAAAGTGCGAAAAGTCGCGTTAATACAGGGCACAACTCAGGAGCACACTGTTTGAGCACCACCGCTGGTATGCCGTCGGGCCCACTCGACTTGTGAACGTCTAGACTAAGCAACTCCCGCCGTACATCTTTCTGTGAGATGTTAACTTCGGTAGTGCGGTGCTTTCGTCGACGTTCAAGGTCGAGTTCGAGGCAAAGAGTGTGCCTAAAAGATTGGCTTTCTCTTTTGCACTGTGGGCCAGGTTGCCATCGGCATTTTGCAGTGGTGGTAAGGACGACTGACAAAAGTTCCCCTCGGCAGCTTTGGCGAGTGACCAGAAAGCACGACTCCCAGAGGGGTAGCCCGCTAGTTTCTCGCCAAATCTGCCGATGAAATCGAATTTCGCCCTGGCAATTGTTCGCTTACTGGACCTCGAGACAGCATTGAGGTTGCGTTTCACATCAGACAAATTGGGATCACAATTATTACGAGCCTTAGTCCAAGCCCTGTATGCGGCTTGCTTTAATTGTCTAGCAGCCTTACAGGACCGATTAAACCACGGCCGTTTCTTAGTCCCGGCAGCAACCAGTGAGTTTGGAATAAAATATTCCATCCCCACTAGTATCGTCTCAGAGACAGCAGCTGCGCAGGTGTTGGGATCTTTCTGGATGAAGCAAAGCTGCTCACGGGTACGATGCGTAGTACTCCTCGCAATCCATCCCAGTCTGCCGACTTATATTATTGCCACATACGCCGCAAACTGGCTGGTCTAGGTGGATTTGGCGTGCATGGAAAAGCAGAGTCCGATGACAATGGCGGTCGAATCGAGTGGTGCATCCACCGAGATGGAATATTCAACCGAATGTTGGGTCAGCAGAAGGTCCAATATAGAACTGGTATGGTCCAACATCAGGTATTCGTTCGAGAATGTACCAGTTGTGAGTAGCCATAGGCCAGAGCAAATTCGTGAGCGCACCTCCCCGCGTAGTCAGTGGACCGAGAACTAAGCCATTCCGTGTGGTGGGCATTAAAGTCTCCTAGAATCACCAACTCTGCAGAGGGATATTGCTCAAGAACTTTATCCGTCGTCAATTGCAGGTGCTCGAAAAGTCGCGTTGTTTCCCTGTCACCGCTGTGAGACCTGTATAGGCACGCGTATATACGGGTGTGGCTACCGTAGTCCACGCGCACCCACAGTATTGACAGGTCCCTGTCCTCAAATTGATGAAGACGGCGACAGCAGACATCCTCCCGAACAAACATACATACACCGGCACGTCTCAGGAATTTATGTTCGAGTTTGTAGCCGGGGTAAAGAAGGTATGATGTATCGGCCGGGCAGGATACCTGCGTCTCCGTTAGAAATAGAAGGGTCGGCTGCGCAGTCTCAAGATGTTGGTGGACTGCGCTTAGGTTTGCGTGTAGTCCCCTGATATTGCAAAAATCCACTGGTGTGGAGAGGGGAGCCGCTGTGAAATGTTTCTTCCTTTTTGTCTTTTTCATATTATTTTGGGGTTTGAATGGTCTTTTTTTTATGAGGATTTATTGTGTTGATAGCTAAGGGGAAAAAATGCAATGCAGACCTGCCACAGGCCAGCACAGGTAGTGCGGTTTGTCGGCGCAGCGCACGAGAGGGCCCCCAGTCCCCCCCCACTGCAACGGCCGGGTCCACTCCGGTCTCCTTCTCCGGCACGACCGCTACAGCAGGGATTTTTCGCGGGTTGGCAGTTCAGCCTCCCAGGGCGGAGATTAAGTGATCCCTGGGTTCGGGAACTCTACTGACCCGCGGGCGGCCAGCGACGAACCGTTTCACTGGGTCTCACTGATCGCTGCGCCCACACTCCACGCCTGCACCGGCCGGCGACAGTGCCGTTCGCATCACCGGTCCCCCGTTATCAACACAACAAATCCCCCTAGAGCTCTGGATACCTTACTCACCGCAGGAACACAACACTGTTAAAAAACAGTGTTATTTGGCTGCGGTTTTCTGTAAGGCGGAGGTCCTTCCCCAGTCGGGCTGCTCCAAATTTGAGCGAGGTATACCCCGCTGTGCCCTACCTCTCTTAAATTTCGCTTTCGCTTTCTTATTCTTTACTATGCAGGATATTGCCAGTTCAATTCGTATACGAGGGTAAACTGTTAACTTAAAACATATTTAACACTATACCTGAAAACACTGTAGAAGTCGTAGTTGAGCACCTGAGAACCGCAGCAACCGTTCGAAGATGTCCAATTCCGATAGCTCCGCACCCAGGATACATAACCGCTTCTCCTGGAGCATCTGAAATAATAATTTATTAATTACATTAAAAAGTTTAGAAAGAAAATAATATTGATTTTAATATTATTTTGTTTATTAATTGCTTTTCAAATCATTATAATTATATCTAACTATAGGAAATTAAAGAAAATTAAATTAATTGTCCCAATTTTACAAAAAGTATGCGTATTTACATGGAGAATAAATGTAGAAATGCAATATTTTTTTATAATAATTCATTAGATATAAATCAAAGATTAAAATTAATATAATAAATATCACGCATACTATCATGTGTTTAACATAAAATTGTATAAGGTGAAATACATACGCTTTGCTTAGAGCAACGCATATTTTACGCATCATGGCTTATACATAAGAATACGACATATACTACAATTTACATAGATTTTGTGTAATTTGGCCACAATATTATTAGATGTTAACAAAAAAAAACTAACTTCATATAAAGTGCACTTAAAATTAACATTATTATAAATCCTTACTAATATTATAAATGCGAAAGTAACTCTGTCTGTTTGTTTGTTACGGTTTCACGCCTAAACCACTGAACCGATTTTGATGAAATTTGGTATGAAGATAGAACTGAACTTGGGACAGGACACAGAATACTTTTATCACGAAAAAATGGTACAAGGAGTTGAAATAGAGGTTGAAAGTTTGTATGGAAGTTCCTTATTATCAAACATAAAACCATGTAAGACATGACGAATAGTCTAGACCTTGGCACAGACTATAGGCTACTCCTTACCATGTCGCGCGATATAACCGAATTCCACGCGGGCGAAGCCGCGGGGGGTGAGCTAGTATCTCATAAATTACTTGTCACATCTTAAGACAAATTAAATGAGACCACATCATAAGCACTAGCTATCACATAAACAAAGAATCATCAAAATCTGTTTACCCAGTAAAAAAATATATGGTAACATAAAAAAATACAGTCGAACTGACAATCTCCTCCTTTTTGAAAGTCGTTTAATAGTGATAAATCTCTAGTTATTCATACAAATATAACATTTATCTCAAGTAACCTCTTACAAAGCTTTGTCAGTTGTCAGCGGCAATACACCGCGCGCGTAGCAACTGTATTTATACAATGAGTCGTAAAACGCTATGTAGCCGAGTTGTTAACATTATATTATACGTACATTGTACATGATACTTTCTTGTATACAATATATGTTATAGAGTTTATTTATTCAAATCACCAACGTAGGAAAAACTATCAAAAGTAAAAAATAGTATGTTAAAAAGTGCAGCCGTAATTACAGGTGATGTCTCCTTAGCATTTCAAGCTCGAGGAAGTGCCTAGAGCTTACGACCCAAATGAAGGCTTAAAGGTAAACCCTTTGTCGCGATATTTTGCTGTAGACGCGATATTTAGCCTTAATTTGACACCCCGTATGTAATTTTCCGCCCCAATTCAAGACATTTGGTATTATATGGCAACGCCAACTCCGCTTTTTATCTTTCCAAAGCAGAGAAATAAAAATATATAATACAAATCCTCGAGTTGAAATCAAACTTAGAACCAATCGCGTTTACAATCGAACGCTGTACCACTGCGCCACAATGAAAATTACTTGTATATATATATATATATACATGTTTTTTTATATAACTATATAGGTAGCAGACATAAAGCAAGCGGGAATCAAACTCCCAGTCTCTTTCTACATATAACTTAAAACCGCAAAATATCTAACCATTTATAATTAAACAAAGTTTTTAAGCCATTTGACCTAGTTCTAAACACATTACCATCAATACGTATTAACAGATTCGTGGAATCAAATTTCGCTAATAAACGTTTGCTTACATGAGACGTATTATTTGCTGTTCGCCACATTACCAATTCATTGTGATTATTCAACAGGAAAAATTGTGTTTGGTCAATGAATACAATTGTAAATATTTCACTTATATTATTATAAAAAGCTTACCAACTTTGAAAATATTAACAGAAACGAAAACCAACTTCACATAAAAAGTAACATTGAGGCCTGTCGTGGCGCAAAGGCGTATAATAAGCGTGCGATTGAGTTGTGGGTTCGGTTCGCACTCTAGGGAAAATATTAAATATTTATAATAAAGAATACTGAATATTTTCATTTCAATAAAGTGGAAACGAAAACGTTAAGAAGACGAAGTTTCTTGACACTAGGTTCTCAGGTTCCCTCTACCTACTCTGCTATGTGCGGGATACAGCGTGAAGGTAAAAATAACTTTAAGCTAATATTGTTTATCATTAACTCCTAAAAATAATATAAAATTAGAAAAGCTGTTATAATTATGTATCCCTGTGTAAGTAAGTCGTTAGAAGACACTAAAGCAATTAGTATCGCTAATTACTTTGTAAGTGCGATTAGCGCATATTTAATTAACGGGGCGAATGAACGGTACTGGCGCACACTGCCTAGCCTAGAGTTCTACCTACACTAATACTATAAAGTGTAAAGATTTTTTTTTTACCTTCACGCTGTTGGAAGAGGGACCAGAGAACTTAGTGTTAAGAGACTGCATTTTCTTTCAACAATTCCGTTCCCCACTTTCCGCCGAATTGAGGCATTGCGTGCTGAGTGGCGGAACTTAACGCTGCGCTATGCCTTGTTAGCAAACCCAGGAAATGTAAATATTAAACTTTACATTTTCCGGAGTGGGGATGGTACCCACAACCCAAGCGCGTGACTGTTCATATATTGTGGATTTGATTCCCACTACAGGAAACGAAAATATTACGTAATATTTAATATCTATGTGGTAACAAGGCAAAGCGCGGTGTTGGGTTCCGCTACTCAGCACGCAATGCCTGAATTTAGCAGAAAATGGGTAACGGAAGTCTTAATAGAAAGAACGGAGTGTTTTAACACTAGGTTCTCAAGTTCCCTCTGCCTACCCTACCATATGGGAGATACAGCGTGAAGTTAAAAAAGATATCTAAAGAACTTGGCACCCATTTATATCTCAACTCATTTATCAATGAAAACTGAAACCGCATTCACATTTACGTTTTTCATAGGATATTCCCAATAGTAAGATGGCGTCGTAAACGTTAAAAATGAATCATTCGACCAATAACCGTTATTGCGATACAAATATAATAGTCAGCTTAGCACTTTTGTATGGGCAATGTATGAGTAATACAAGCGGGTAATACATTACTTTATGAGCCATCAATAGTTCACAGTTCATGGTAAATAAAGATACCTTTTTGGTTATTTGTGACAACTGGGTTCAGTAACAAGGCAAAGCGCGGCGTTGTGTTCCGCCACTCAGCACGCAATGCCTTAATTCGGCGGAAAGTGGGGAACGGAGTGTCTTAACACTAGGTTCCCTCTGCCTACCCTACTATATGCGGGATACAACGTGAAGTAATGTATGTGTGTATGTACTTAGGTTACACTATTGTAATTATTGTAGGTATATTTATTTTTAATCGACTTAATAAAGGAGGTTATCAATTAACTATATTTTTTTTACTGTTGTTACCGCATAACTTTTTACTGGGTGAACCAATTTCGATGATTGTTTTTGTATGATAGCTAGAGCTTCTGAAGTTTTCCCATTTAAATTTAAGATCTGATTAGTAGTTATTGAGTTATTCGTAATAATTGTACTTTTTAGTGTATTTTCTATAAATTCGGCTTACTTTTTTGTTCAAATCTTAATAAAATGAAATATGAACCTTTAAAGGTTAAAGCAAAAAAATAATAAATAAATTACATATAAAAAAAACGGCATCGCGGCGCAGTAGAACATCGTGTGACTGTAAACACGATTGACAATGGGTTCAATCCCAACTCGGGGAGAATGATTATTGTCTTATTATTTATTATTGTCACCTAGTACAATTCTTCATTTCGAGGAGAAACAAGAGAACACAGTGACTTGATTCTGTCTCACAAAGCATAAACCCCTTAAATATAATGTATATGTGGTAGGTGGTAGGAGGTTCTCCTCCGACTGGCTCGCGACCACTATCATGTCAAAGACGAACCGCCAAATATCTTATGATGTGTTCCGGTTCGATGGCATGTAAGCCAGATTTTCCCCTTTCCCGCCCATCCTTTCCCCAAAATGTGGTGGTTCTGATAGTGGACTACTACATTGTCCCCCCTTCCATCAGTATTCTCTAGGTTGGCAACGCATCTACAACACCAGAGATGTTGTAGA